>PVJO010006142.1:0-91574 GCA_004026905.1 Hystrix cristata
AAAAAAAAAAAAAAAAAACAAAAAAACAAGTGAGTTTCATACAAGATCATAAAAGCACAGGAAATGAAAGCAAAAAAGATAAAATGGGATATCAAACTAAAACCCTTTTGCACTTCAAAAGAAACAAGCAACATATAGTGCAGCAGAGAATTGGAAAAAAAAATTGTAAACTATATACCTGAAAAAAGGCTAGTATCGAAAATATAGAAGGAACTACAAAAAAAAACCTCAATAGCAAAACAAATAAAAATAAGTCAATAACCTGATGAAAATGGGCAATATTATTAAAGAGATCTATCTCAAAGAATATATGCAAGTGGCTAACAGGTATGCATTCACCATGTATCATGAGCAAAATGTAAATTAAAACCAAGCGAGGTGTTATTTAATTCCAGTAGGAATGTCTACTATCAAAAAAAAAAAAGAATTATCAAAATGCTGGTAAGAATGAGGATGATAGGAGTGAAAGCTAATAAATTCCTTATGGAAAAGAGTGTGGAAATTACAATTAAAAATGGAGCTGTTCTATGATTCTATAATCCTATTAGTAAGAATATTTCCCAATGAAATAATGTTATGAAGAGTATGATAGTATGAAGAGCACATAGCTGCATGCCAAGGTTTACAGTAGCATCATTCACCAATCCCAAGAAATGTAAACATAGTGTCCATTAAGTGGTGAAGGGATAAACAAAACATGACACATACATGCAACAGAATGCTATTCAGTCATAAAAAGCATGAAATCCTGTCCTTTATAAAATGTGGTTGGAACTGGATATCAGTATGTGCAATGGAATAAGCCAGTCACACAAAGGCATTTACTCTATGACTTCATTTATATGTAAAATCCAAAAATTTGACCACGTATTTGAGAGTAGAATAGTGGTTCACAGAGGATAAGAATAGTGGGAAGATGGGGAAATGGATACTATTTCAGTTTTATAGGAGAAAGAGATTTTGGCATAACTGTAGCACTCCTCGGAATATATCTGCGGGGCTTGAAGGCACCACACTATGGGGTTACCTGCATATGAAAATTTATTGCAGAACAATATACAATACCGAAGATGTGGAACTTGTCTAGATACATACCAATAGAGGAATGGATAAAGCAAATTATATATATATATATATAAAATTCAGCAGCCAAAAAAAGGAATTAAAAATGTTACTTGCAGGAAAATGGTTGGAATTGAAAATTAACGCATTACCCAGAGAAAGCCAGACTCCAAAAAATATGTATTACTATGTGTGATGGTGCAGGTCTGTAATCTTAACACTGTGGGAATCTGAGGCACGAGGATCATAGTTTTAAGTCCAGCCTGGCAATTTAGCAACTTAGTGAGACTCAGTCTCAAAGTTTAAATAAATGGCTGTGGATATAACTCACTGTGAAACCACTGTGCTCAGTCCCCAGTCTCAAGCACACACGCGTGCATGCACGTGTACACACACATTGAGGAAGGCAGAGAAAGATAAATATTGCATATTTTCTGTAATATGTGGAGTCTGAAAAAAATGTGACATGAAGTTTAAAAAGATATTCTTATTGGAAAATGGAAGGAAATAGTGGTCAAAAGAGGATGATGGGAAGATGTCTATATTCAAAAATACGTTACATGCAAGTATAAAACATGGAAATGGAAAAATTATCAGATTATACTAATTTACAAAAATGAAAAATGTTATTGCATAATAGGGTGCCAACAGATAATTCTGTATTGTACCTCTGAAAAAGCCAGAAGAAAGTATTTTATTTTATTTTATTTTTAGAAGAATGTGTTTTAATGCTTTCATCATAAAGAAACAATAAATATTAGTGTTTAACCTAACTTAAACATTACACAATGTCTGAATATATTGAAACAAAATAATGTACCCATTAATGTACTCAATTTTATGTTTTAATGTATCAATTAAAATTCATTAATATTTAAAAATGAAAAACACCATTATTGAATAAAATTAGACTTCCAGTTTCAGTTCAAAAATGAAAACAGCTGGAAGTGATTGCTACTTCTTATAGAGAAAAAGAAAGAGGAGGAGGAAGAGGGAGAGAGTGCAAGATACTGACTCTTTATGAATTCAGAAAATGTTTGCCTCCACAAAAGACTAACGCTAAAATCCAGAGGACATAGAAACCAAGGTTCACTTACTTAAGGAAATTTCACCAGAATCCTCATACTAATATAGCATTGAATTATATTATAAAAACATTTGTTTCTCCCTATTCAAATCATGAATTTTAATTCCACAAATGATGGTGTTCTGAATTTGGGTCTTCAGAAGACAATTATATCATGAGAAATAATCTCTCATAAATGGGATTAATGTCTTCATCGAAAGGGAACAAAAAGCTATAAACATGAAGGTATCTGTCTACAGCTTGAAAGCAAGCCCTAACCAAACATATTCTCCTGGAAACTTTGTCTAGGACTTCCCGGGGCTCATAAATGTGAGGAAAAAGTTTCTAGCCACTCAGTTTACAGCAGTTTGTTCATAGTAGCCCAAAGGGCCTAAAACACAGGAGTTAATTTTAACAAATCATTTGAATAACATAGAACACAGCTCTAAATTGCATAAATCTAATTCGTCTAGAGATGAATTGCCATTGAAATACAGAAGTTTTTGGCAGGAACTAAGTTAAGGTTATATAAGGAAAATTAGAGAAAAATATGAAAAAGTTGCCCGAGTTAGTGTAGAATATTGTTTAAAGTCACTGGGAACATCTACAAGGTCTCTTTTTTTCACTATTTTTTTTAATAGAACAAAAAGTTAATCTGAAGAATAAGAGCAGAAAAACCAATGGCTCGTTTGACTACTGGGAGGAAGAGAGGGAGGAATATTGCTACCAATTCATCCAACTTATAGTCTAACTGAAAAAAAAAAGACAAATGCAACCAGTTTTCAGAACT
Source organism: Hystrix cristata (assembly GCA_004026905.1). NCBI lineage: Eukaryota > Metazoa > Chordata > Mammalia > Rodentia > Hystricidae > Hystrix > Hystrix cristata. Next base: position 2,919 of record PVJO010006142.1, read on the forward strand.
ATAGGACAAGCACTCCAATTATTATCCATCTGCTGCATGTGAGGGACAGCAATAATGACCTTCTGTGGATGAAACGCATGAACACTTGCAAAGGCAAAAGTCAATGTCTTCCCAATAACAAATTTAATCCTAAAGTGAAAGTTTCAATCTGTATCACTAAACAAATAGAAATATTAGCGAGATATGCTGGAAGAACTACCAGAAAATGGTCTCCTGAGGGTGTAGTCCACAATGTTAAGCAAGATGGAAAAAGAAGAAGAGGAATGTAAACGTACTTGTGCCCACCTGAGCATACATTCCTGCCATAACAAAAATAGGTAGATGAGAAATTCTCAAGCATTAGCGATTTCGTCTTCTACAGGACAGTTGGCAATATCTGAGACAGCTGGTCAGTATTAACACCTGGGATTGTGCTGCTGGCATCTTGCTGGTGGCCAATGTTAGATGCAGATGCTGGCAAGCAGACTATAATATTGCGTTCCTATAGAACCTTGTTATCTTAAATTTAAAATGACATCATTTACAAAAATCAAAACCAAAATACTTAGATAGAAATCAAAAAATATATGTGAAGAATACATGTGGAGCTGTGGAATGGCAATGAAATGGTACAAAAATAATGAATTAATAAATGCATTACTTCCATAAATTGGAGTATGTAATTATGTTTGATACAATCTACAGAATCAATTCAATACAAATCAAAATGCCAATGATTTCTTTCAGCTAAATATTGACAAGCTCATTATAAAGTTGACATAGAAATTTCAACAAATCAACAACACAAGATAAAAAGTAATGAAATTAAATAGATTTTTGATAAAAAAAACATAAAGAATACCTTGTCAACAAATGCTACGGAAGGATTGGACACACATATGCACAAACAAATCCAAACCAAAATAAATCAAATTGAGCCCACAGCTGAATGATTACAGAAGTTTTATTCCTAACTATTAAAAACTTTAAGCCTCCAAAGTATATTTAGACAAGAGAGTAAACTGTAATATAACCATAAGATGGAAAGCTATTCATCTATTAAAAGGAATGTGTTATTGATTCATGCGACGACATCACTTGTTCTTGTAGGGAGGTATTTGTATAAAGAATACAAGATAACTCTGGAAACGCTCTGGATGGTGCTGGGGTAGTGAGGTCCCGATTTCACGCATCTGTCAAAGCACATACAATGGAATATTGCAAGTAGTTGACTTTAATTTAAGGAAACTAAAACTAAAACTAAAATCAGACAAGATGTTGAGTGAGTCCAGTAAGTAGTATAGACTTTGACTAATTGACAAATTACAGTTTAAATTTTATTCTTTTATTTTTCTACAACTTGAAGAGGACTTGAACAAAGATTCAATATTCTTATCCAGTATTTGAGATTGGGGAAAAATCTTTTAGAAAGATGAGAGTATCATATTTTCCTACTCTCTTGAAGTTAAATATGGATGTGTAGCTTACTTAAGGCAATAAAATTTTAGAGGAAGTAAACTGCATAACTTTTAATGGAAATATTTGGGACTTGCTTTGTGATTTTCCATGATTTATGCTTCTGCCACCACAACAATGTCAGAATTGAAGTCTGGTAGGGAGTTACCATAAAGTCAGTTCAGCCTATACCATGACCGTGCATTCATAATGGATGTCCTGAAAAATATTTCAACCTGCAAGAAATTTTGTGAATGGAAAAAAAAAATTAATTTCCCAAAGTAACTAAATCCTCAAGGTTATTTGGTATAAAAGCATAATCAAAAAATTATTTCTTTCACTTATTTAAATTTCCAAGACATATACTCTTCTTGTCGTTGTTGCTGTTGTTATTGTTGTTCTTGTTTTTTGTTTTTTTGAGACAGGGTCTCACTACGTAGCCCAGGCTGGCTTCGACCTTGGTGTAATCCTCCTGCCTCAGCCTCCCCAGTGCTGGGATTGGTGGCATACACCACCACACCTGGCTTCAAGACATGCACTTTGAGTAATAATGTGATTTCAATATCCCTGCTATCAAAATGATCTCTAGAATATCATTGTTACCATTTCCTGATGTCTTTTTGTATAGAATTTAAATAGTGCTTTACATTCTTAACTTCATAAAAAAGTTTTAATGCAACGTTTTCATCACAGTGGCTATAAAATAAATGATATGAAAAATCAGTCATTCAGAGATATATTCTATTCACAATCTATATGTCTTTGTATTATCTCTTTAATGTATTATTTGGGCACTGGGACAGACTTTTTTAAAAGTGGGTTCATTTTTATGCATATTATTTTGAAACATAGGTTGTAGTTTGAATTTACCCCAAGAAAGTTGTGAGAGTTTATATTTTTTGCTATTTCTATAGGACTTTGTATTATTAAATCGTCTATGTCTTATAAACATTATGGAACTAAAACAAAATTTTTGTTAAGTTGTCTTGTGGCAGATTTTCCAAATTCTCTAGGAAATGAATGACATGTATTAATATAATCTCATTTTCAATTATCGTCATTTTTTTTGTCTGTTTGCTGTGATTATTCAGTTCATTAGTTTTGTTCACAGGCCCCAAAACTATATTTTTAATAGCCTAAATAAAATGAAACCTTTTCTTTGAAAACTTCTGTAATAATCAATTCAAAATTATTCATGTTCATCTCTATGTTTAAAAACAAACAAAAGACAGTTAAACTAATTTAAAAGCCTTTATGGACTCTATTGCCTTCTTAAAAATATTGTATAATTGAAGATTGAGCAGAGACTACATGTTTTCCCAATTTCCATCTAGTATCTTTCATTTTACAGCTCTTTAGTAACTGTTGGATTGACAAATGGATTACTATCTTATTACTTCTACCTAGAATCAAATAAAAAGAAAAATCTGTTAAGACATTAGCAAATAAGATTTTAAGATGATTTGTTATGCAAATGCTATTAATGTCTAAATTAACTTTTTTCTTTTTTTCTGCACTACTGGGGATTAATCTCAGAATCTTTGCACTGAACTACATCCTCTGCACTTTTTATTTATTTATTTTTATTTTTATAGAGGGTTTCACTAAGTGGGTAAATTACTTAGACTAGGCTTGAAATTGCAGTCTTATAGGCATGGTCCACCAAACCCGCTTTAGAAAATAATTACACTAATATCTATTATAATTACAAACAATTACATAAGATATTATGCAATAAAATTTTAATTACAGATAGTATCTTTTTAATTCCTTACATTTGTATTGATCAGCTCAGGCTTCCTTAACAAAACATTATAAACTGATGATTTTAACTGCCACTTATTTAGTAGAGATTTGGAGACTGGAAGTTCTAGACGAGGTGTTGACGTGACTGGTTTCACATTGAGACCTTTTCTCTTGGCCTCTAGTTTACCAATCAGACTGTGAGGACTTAAATCTGTCGTGTGTATACTAGGAAAGAAAGAACAATCTCTCTCTATCAACATATAAGGTCACTAATCCTACACTGAAACCCCAACTGCATGACTTCCTTCAATTTAACAAAACTCTCATTCCAAAAACATCGAATTGGGGAAAAGATATTGCCATAGGAATTTTGGGTGGAAAATTGATCCATTTGTTAAGTAGTTAATACACTGTTCAGCACAATGTACAGAACATAAATTACAATCTTTAAACAGAATATAGCATCTGAGTAAAATAAATGAACAATAGGAATAGAATATAAGGAAACAGTAGTAAAAATAAACAAATGTAAGGGAACATTAATATGTACTGCTTACTTTATAAGGCAATTGGTAAACTTCAGATCTAGTCTATTTGCAAAAGTTTAGCACATAAATGGACAAATTTGCAATAGAAGAGCAGATAATGTTAATTCATGATGCTTAAGAATTTAGTGAAACATTAAATAATCAGCTGTCAAATAAATGAATTAAAATATTAATACTCTCAATACTTAGAATTAAGACCTACAATACATTAAATATAGTTTAATAAATTATATTAGTAACAACCCTCAAAAATTGACTGGTTTTAGGGAAAAATAACATAGAAAATTTGATAGCTAACTTCTACGGTGGAATATTTTTGTAATATTTCTTAGTAGGAATTTTTCTTCTTCATACTCCTATGTAGCTCCCACAGAAATACTAGTTTCAAATTTTTAATAACACAATAACATAATAAGCTTCTTAAGAAAAAACTAACAATATTTTTATGGAGTTTATAAAATAACTTTATATTGGTTGGAGCGATGGGTTCGAAACATATACACAAGTTCTAATACTAAAAAAGACAATAGATAAAATTTATAATACTGAGTGCATATATTAGAAAAGAAATAAATATCCAAAATCAGTCACATAAATGATCATATTAATAAACTTAAAAAATAGAAAGATCCAGTCCAATAGGGAAATGTTCCAAAGGAACAAGGATGAGAGGAAGGGAAAGGAAAATTTGAGAAATAAAAATGTGCCATGTACAGGATCCTAATAACGTCAATCAATACTTATAGCATATAAACTTATATGCTAGAACATGAGCTAAGACAAAAAATATCAACAAGTATGACAAAGGTGATCAGGGAACCAGAGGAGGGAGGGGAAGGGCAAGGGAAGCGGAAAAGGATTAGAAAAAAGGAAAAAAAGCTGTAATATACACATGTAACCACTCCCCAGGAAGATTGTAAACTGAGTGACTTGCAAACATGTGCTAATACAATAAAATCAAATTAAGAAATTTCCAAAAATAAAAGAAGAAAATTAAATCCAAAACAAATGGAATAAAAGAAATAAAATTCAGAATAGACTTCAAAAAGTTTTCATAAAAAAATGAATGGAGAAAAGATTAGTTTTGGTAAGTGTATTTTTGAAAGAGTCAATGAAATGTATGTCTCTAAGTATTGTAAGCAAAAAATACAGAATGTTCTAAACATGAACAGCAGATGTGAAAGTGACATATCATTAGAGGTATAATGGACATTAAACATAAAATAACGGAGTTCTATGCTAACAAACTGAATGACTTCAATGAAATGGACTGAATCTTTGAAAGATCCAGTCTTCAAAATCTCCAGGAGAATTAGTGTAAAAGACTTATAATGATTAAAGAAATAGAATAGGAAATACACAGTCCAAATAAGTTTACTGGCGAATTCTATACAACATTTAAGGAATGAACTATGGCAATTTTCTAACGAATGGAAGTGGAAGTAATACTTCTTACCTAATTTTTTTTTTGAGGGCAGACTCACCATGAAACCCCCAAAATTACAAAAAATAGTACAAAAATGATCTAAATATATTCAATGAGTAATAAAACTATTATAATAAAAATATAAATATATTTAATGAGTATAAAGGCAAAAATGTTCAGCAAGATATTAACAGGCAAGACTCAACAATGTATGAAAAGAATCATTCACACAGAAATTCTTAAATTGATTTGATCCAGTTTGTTAATTTTTGTGTTATTTGTTATCCATTTAAAATTTAGACTCTCCTTATTGGTGCCCATATTTTCAAGAGTTTTCAAAGTCTAAGTCTTTTACCCATTTTGATTTGATTTTAGTACAGATGTGAGATAAAGCTATAGACAGATTGAGAATCTCTCTTCTGTGCATAAATATCCAAATTTCCCAGGACCATTCTATACGCTATCTTTTCTCCACTTTGTGCTCTTAGCTCCTTTACAAAAATTTAGATGGCCGAAGGTGCCTGCAACTGATTCTGTATTCTGAACTGTATTCTAACAGTCAACATGTCTGGTTATGAATTTTTTTTTTCTTTTGGCCAGTACCATGCTGTTTGCATTGCTGTAGCTTGTGGTATAATTTGAAATCTAGGTTTGTAATGCCTCTTACTTTGCTCTTTTGTCCAAGATTGCTTGGGGAATACTGGGTCGTTTCTAGTTCCATATAAATTTTAAGATTGCTTTTCTAGTTTTGTGAATACAGTAGATATTTCATTTGGAATTACTTTAAATATATAAGTCATTTTGGTAATATGGTCATTTTGACAATATTAATTCTGTCTGTTGAGGAACTGGTGATCTTTTCCCCCTTTATTTTCTTATTTAATCTCCTTTTCCAAAGTAGTACTGTTTTCATTATGAAGGTCTTTTACTTCCTTGGTTACGATAAATACTAAGAATTTATTTTTTTTTTAATCTGCCCTATATAAGATTGCTTTCCTGATTTCTTTGGGTTTTGGTGGGTTTCTTGTTGATATATAGGAGCACTTGATTTTTTGTATGTTGATTTTTTATGATGACATTCTGCCAAGATTGTGTATTAGTTCTAAGAGTCCTCTGCTGGAATTTCTTTTTTTTTTTTTCTTTTTGTAATAAAAATAGGATTATGTCATCTGTGAAAAAGGTTGGTTTGATTTTTATTTCTTTTTCTTCCCTGGTTCCTGTGGCTAAATTTTCAAGCACTGTTTTGAACAGGAGTTGTGAGAGTGGTTGCAGAGAAAAGAAAATATTTTACTAGGTGGATGAGAACATAAACTAGTACAACATGTATGGAAATTATTATACAGATTCCTCAGACACTAAAAATAGAAATTCCAACCAATCCAATTTTATCACTTGTGGATGTCTTCCCAAAAATCTTAAATGCATAATAATAGAGTGATACATATATATCCCAAATCCCCAGCACATATATCCAATATTTACACCAACATGGTTCATAATAGTTAAGTTATTGAAGCAGACTATGCACCCACCAACAGATGAATGGATAAATGAAATATGATGTGTGTGCACAATTGAATATTACTTATTTGTAAAGAAGGATACATTTAAGTAAAGTGTAGGAAAATAGATGGGTAGAACTTGTGACCATATTGCAAAATAAAATAAATCCAGCACAGGTGGGTACATATCTCATTTTTTTAATATAGGAAACTCAAATTATAAATAATTTAAAGAGCAAAATAAAAGAAAGATGTTAGGAAGCAGGAAATAGGTTTTGTGGTGATTGGAAGGGGAGCTGGGTTATCATGTACTGACAGGGTGGGAGCATAGAGAGAAAAAATAAACAAAGAAGCAAAATGTGTATGTATCAGTTCCCCAAGATGAATGTAATTATGTATATACCAATAAAAAATGAAAAACTAAATGAAAACAATTACAACACTAAAATAATAGGTAATACTAAATACTGTCAACTGAGAATGAAAGAATATTACCAGTTTTATAGCAATATCTTTTAAAACCCTATAGATGGCACCATATCTAAGAGGGATAATGTAGAATTCTTCCCTATAAAATCAGGAGCAAAATAAGGATATTCCGCTCCCAACTCTCCTTTTCAACAACACAGTGAGTGTGTTAGTTACTGCAATTTTCAGAAAAGGAAATTAAAAATATATAAGGAACAGAAAGAGTGAAAATAAACTGCGATTGTCCCAGATGTTCTGCAGTAACTGAGAGACTGAGCACAGAGACTCTTGGAACTAGTGAGTACGGCAAGTTTTCAGTTTAAAATGTTAATGTACGAGTGAATCGCTTTCTTGTATGGCAGCAACAGACAAATGGAATTTAAATATCAAACATACCACCATATATACTACGGCCATATCGCCATAAATTTATTAATGTCAAAGGTAAGAAACTGCATGAATGATATGTATGAGAACTTTGATGAAAGAAATCATAGAATGAAAAGAACACAGATATTTCTATCAAAATACCAAAAATATATTTTTATGTATTTTGGCAACCGATTATGATAATTTATTCTGTGTAGCCAAAAATCAAAATAGCAAAAGAGATATTTTAAAAGAATGATGTTATAAGATGAACATGATCTGATTCCAAAATTACTGTAACTACAGTAATCAAGATAATGTTGTAAATGAATAGACAGAGACGTATGATGTTAAAGGCAAAAATATTAAGATAGTAAAGATGTCAGTGCTTTCCATGGATTAAACAGGAGGTAGGTGATTTGAAGGGAATATTCTACCTGTATTAAAACGGTGGATACTTACTATCATGCCTATTTGTACCAACCCACAGGATGTTCAGACCAATAGGGACGATTTATACTACGATTTAGGAGGATAACCATGCCAACGTAGTCTTGTCAGTTGTATTAAATGTAATACTCTGATGGTGAATACTGATAATGAGAGATGCTATTCATGAGTGAGGGAGGAGAATATAAAGAAAATGTCCTTATATTCCCAATTTGTGATGTAAAATTTACTCTTACAAAATAAAATGAGGCAAAGCAAAAGAGATAAACAATAAAAACCACAAAACAAACAAAAATGTATTTGTTACTTTTCTACAATCAATGCTTTGCAAGAGAGCGGATTTAATACAGGACATTTACAAGTTCCAGCATCCACACACAAGCCAAATGCAGGAAGAGTGGACAACGTCTATCTACGCACAGGAGACCTGACAGATGCAAGCAAGGGCTGGGAGCCCACAACACTGTCCCATGTACATCTGCGTCTCCACTAGAAGGCTGAAGAAATCTATACTGGAACCAGGATATGATGCTCACAGCGGAGATGAAGACCAGAGCTCCTGTGACGCGAACAGCAGCCATCCCCAAAGACAGCAAGGCCCCGGAGCTCCTTCGCCCACAAAAACAGGTTGGGGATTTAGCTCAGCAGTTAGAGTGCTTCTCTGGCAACCACAAGGCCTTGAGTTCGATTCCCCAGCACCAAAACAAACAAACAAAAAAAAGCCCTGAGCACTCCCAAGGAAAACAGCCGAGTTCACGCCAGGGAAACCTCTACAACAGAGCTTTTCCTGGGAAACTGCCGGCCGCTATCTTCTTCTCACATTTGCCTTTATGTTGTGTTGGCAATAAACCTCAGGTGGATCTTCTACACCCAGAACCACATCACCTCAGTCCAGCTGGGCATTCCTGCTCTAGTTGACCGCAATAATAAGTCTACTACAAACAATGAAAGGGGAAAATCAAATCAATCCTTTATTGGAAAGTTGTCAACTGTATACTGTAGAGAAATTAATATTTATACATAATTAAGTATGGAATAAATCTCAAAACATTAATAAACAGTTTGTAAAGTTATACAAATAAATGTGAATCATATAAAATGTAAAATGTTACCAACATATAATGAATATTCTTAATTATAAGTAAGTTGCTAACTCCAGCTATAGAGATGCCTTTTATTTCTGAACAGTGAGGTTAACTGAAAAACTAAAGTTAATGATTGAATTGCAATTTCATTTCAAACTTTTGGTTAACAGTTATGGCAACTATTTAGTGTATGTTTTGGTTAAATGGTGATCTTGTGGACGTCAATAATTTTCAAAATTTTGGTGTGTTAAGTTTATAAGCGCATTGATTTAAATGAAAAGAACAAAGAATGAATTTTCAAGATGTATATATTCTTAGTCCTTAAATTGTTGAGTAGAGTTTTCATTTACACACAGAAAATGACACTTAGGCTTAGTGTAGTATAATTGTCTTAAATATTATTGATCAGAAAGTATTTCTTCCTAAAATTCAATTTTCTACACTATGATTTCCTTTATTAAAAGTATGTTTTCTTAAAATCCATAAAATCACGCTTTGTATCTTTTGTGTTATAACATGCCTTTATATTCACTTTGTAATTATTCTTCCCTGTTTATTCATTTTTAAATGAGAGCATGTAAAACAATTCACTTTTTTTTTTTTTTTTTTTTGGTAAATGCAAAGCATGTATAGCTAAATACTCCTTAATGACTTGGAAAGCAGTTAGAACAACTGTTTCAATTTTCAGGTTTATTCTTTCTCATAAAAAGTTTATGAATTGATAGAAACTGCAAAGTTATTCTCATGTATATTTCTATTGTTACTTCTGAAAATTCTTTACAACAAAAAGATTGTTAGGCAAAAATCTCTTCCTCTTTAATGATACTACATGACTAATAGCGCCTTAATGAATTAGTCAAGGGAAATATCTATAGATTGAACTGATAATCACAGATTTTAGTCAGATTAATGAATGTTGTTATGTAATCTTTAATTTTATACATATATATAAAACTTTTTATATTTTAAACTGCCCAAAATTGAGGATCACTACTTCTCAAATTTTATGCATTTTTAGTGTTTAGTACTTTCAACTGGTAAGTTCTCATTTTCATTCATCAAAATAAATATTCAAGACTTTCTAATTATGATCAGAATAGATATAGTAGGAAATCAAAATATAAAAATTCAGTTACATTAATGTTTCATCTGTAAACAATTGTCAAATTCTCAACCTGTGTGACTGTTTGACAGTTATGTAAAACAATAACAGTTAAATTTTAACAGGCATATTACCTATCTGTAAGTACAATATTTAGCTCCTGTGGTGGTGACTGTAATCTCAGCATTTGGGAAATTTAGGCAGAAGTTCACCTTGAGTTCAAGGTCAGCCTGGGCTACATATTGAGTTCCTGCCTCAAAAAAATGAAAATAAATAAAGTATATTTTAATTTGCATATAAGAACATTAGAAAAAATATTACTTTTCAAAAATAAACACAATCATTAGTTAGCTATTTTATTCCATCAATTAATTATATTTCTGCCATATTCCTACTCACCTATGAAAATTTCAAAGGATAGAGATAACTAATTTCTTTTTAAACTATGTAAAAAGATTAAAATTTAAGAATGACATTCTTATCTTATCCTTGAAAAATTTAACCAAAGAAAATGTTGAAAATTGCTACTTTCATGTGATAGACCAGGCTAGTCTGAAGAAACTTGTCAGACATGTATTTGAAAGTAACTGAGGCAAATTTTCTAAAAGTCAAAGTTGATTCTTATGTGCAGAATTCTCTTCTCTGTGGCTGTGGGACTGAGGCACCCACTCTTGCTGGCTGTCAACCAGGGACATGGTTGAACAGTTCCAGCCTACACTCAGCCCCTCACCTAGTTCAGCAGCTCACAGCCTCTCACACTTCCCACTTCTCCACCTCATCTTCCTCTACCTCTTGGAGAGAACTCTGCTCTTAGAGGCCTCCTGAGGGACTGTGTTAGGCACTCTCTGTAATATCCCTTCTTGAAACCCGACCACACCACGTTTACAGTCTTTACTTATTTTCATGAGATCCTCATTGAGAAACACAGTGAGACTAACTCTCACTCTGCCCGACCCAGCATAAGACCATAAATGTCCCTTACAGTAAGCTAATGTGCTTATTAAAACTATTTTCTAAAACAAAAAAGAGACAAAAATTGAAACAGAATTGTCAAGCAAATACATATTACAGTGTATTGCATCCTGTAAATATTGATATGATAGAATTACTAAATGAAATCATAGAAAGCAAAAACTGCAATAGTTTCACCAACATTGGCCTGAGCAATCACTCTATAAAAGAAATTGTTTCTTTCAGTAAGACTACGTAACCTGGAAATTATTAGATGATGCCATCACGAACCTACGTCACTAGATATTAATATCATCTGATTTTCTTTGATGTGATTTTATATTCCTTCAAAAATTACCCAAACATTAATTTACATTACTTGCAATTATTTTATTGGGAGAAATGTGTAATAGTGAAAAATGTAGTTTGCTCAAAAGATACCTCTTTTCGTGCTTATCAGCAGGATTTAAGTGTATTACTTCATTCAGTGAGGGGGAGGGGAGGAGACTGATTCTGTCTCCTTGTTCTTGCAATTTATCTCTATGCCAATAATGTTTTCATCTACATCAAAGTACTGTCAAAATTTACCAATTAAAAAAGCCATATGAATAATTTTGAAATGCTCAATACAAAAGAAAGAAAACTGACACATGAAGATGCTAATTAACGTGTTTAGTCAGTCTGCATAAAAATGTACCTTCTTATTGTTTAAAAAAGTCTTCAATAATTTCCTATTCATTTGCTTGATTGAAGACTCATTAAATTAACAGAGCATATAAAGGTCACTGGATTTTTTATTCAAGTAATTTAATTTTTCTTTTTTCCTGTCTTACTAGAGCATGAAAAATGGTTCAAAGGGCTTTCTTTGGTGAAGAGACTAAAGTGACAAAACGATTGACTCTCCACTAATATTGTCCAGGGGAATGAGGCTCTTAAGTGAATGGCTGTTGATGGTCAGGAGCCAATTTTGATATGCATAGAACAATAAAACTAGTATTCAGCAGTCAATACCTAGGAATAATCAGCTTGTATTCCTGATCAAATTTGAACAGTTGTTATCAAAATGTAAACACAATAATTAGAATGTTTCCAAGACCTACAGTGATTGTACATATACACCTAGCACACTGATATTTTTCCTCTGATATAATTAATAGCCTAAAAAATTTAAAAGAATAGAAAGAAATGTGAAAATTCTCAGCTATTCTTTGAATTTGCATGATTGTTTAGAGATGAGTTTATATTAAGTTAATCCATTTTACTCTAACAACAAAAAAAAAGAAGTAGAATTCGTGAAGGTGGCACAGATCTATTAAAAAGTAACACAAAATCCCAAACGATGACTGTGTTTAGTAAGAAACAAGATCCACTTCTCAATGTATTACACTAAAAAGAAAAATTTATATCTAAACTAAAATTTTGCAGTTGTGGTTGTTGAAATTGTAATAATTAATATAGTGTTTTGCTTATTAAAATACAGTGGTACCTTGGTTCAAGAACACTTTTGTTTACGAACAATTTGGTCCACAACAGAAACGTTTGGCAAAAATTTCTTTCTGTTTATGCACTCTGCATTGACAAACATGATTGTGGCCATCTTTTCCAGAATCATGGAACAAATTAAATTCGTGCACCTCAGTACCACTGTATTTAAAGAAAAATTAAAGAAAATTATACTTAACTAGAATTTTAATATTTATGTGTGTCCTTACAAAACTATTTTAAAATTATTCATATTTAAGCAAAGTATTCTAGTGCCACTGAATTTACTTCTTTTTTATTCTATTATCATATGTTTGCAGTACATAATGGTTATATTCGTTATGGGGAATTGGTACATATATATAACACATTTCAACTATTTTTCTCTTCCCTCGACATCCTTTTATTTTGCCACCATCAGATTCAGTTATTTATCTTATGCAACTTTATAAAGTTAATTATCATATATGCAGATTAAAAACCAGAATAATAGGCAAAAAAACATGTAAAGCATTTAAGACAATTGTATTCAGTCAAGGTACACTGTTAAATACATTGTCCTCACTGGATAACAATAACTTGTTTTTCTCTCTTTTTTTCCTGTTATGTCTTTTATTTTATACTTTATTTATATATTAAGTTTTTCATACAAATGAAACCACACAATATTCAAGCTTGTTTGTCTGAGTTACTTCACTTAAAATTATGGTCTCAAGGGTATATCAATTTTCCTACAAATAACTCAAGTTTATATTTTTTTATTGCACAGTAGTTCTCCATTGTGTATAAATACCAATTTTTTTATCCATTCATCTGTTGATGGATATATAGATTGTTTCTAAGATTTAGTTCTATGAACTGTGCTGCTAAAAACATGGCTATGCATACATCACTTTGTATGATGTCTTTAACTCTTTGGGGAAGATACCTAGAATGGGAATAGATGGATCCAAAGATATTTCTATTTTTATTTTTTTAAGGAATCCCCATAATTATTTCCACCGTGGTGAATCAGCTTACAGTCCCAGCAACAATGAAGAAATGTTCCTTTCTCCTCACAGCCTTGCCAGCACTAGTTATTGGTTGATTTTTTTGACAGTACTCATTCTTTCTTGAGTGAGGTGGAATCTAAGTGTTGTTCAAATTTGTATTTCTGAAATAGCCAGCAATGCCGCACATTTTTTCACATATTTATTGTTCACTTGTATTTCTTCATCTGGGAAATGTCCAGAATTTTAAACAAAGAATTTCAGGGTCTGTGGATATGTATTATCCAGAGAACAATTCCCCAGCAAGCACGAAGAGCCTCATTCGAACTCTAGCACTGCAAGTACAATCCACAACAAGAAAGCAACTCAGATATTTTCTCTTAACATCTTTCTCTTCATATGCCTTCATTAATTCAGTAAATATGTCTCAAATGAAAATATGCCAATTTAATCAAATTCAACCTTATTATTGAAAGCATATTTTAATCAATGGTGCTTATCAAGACTGAACTTATACATTCTGATCAAGGAGGGTAGAAGATATCTGGAGAAGACACTTTATTAAAAGATTCAAACAAGTTATCCATAACAACCATAAATCCTCATGCAACATTTTCTAACACATATATGCAAATACATGCATATTCACACAGACAAACATGCTTAATCTCCAAATCTAAATTTACTCTTTATTTTTGATTCATAAGAATATAATTTTAAATACACTTAGAAATGAATATTAGTTTTATACAGAACTCTACATTTTCAAGTCTGTCTCCATATTCAGTAATCAGCCCACTTGCTTTTCAATTAGTTGAGGTTACACAGTTTCATTTAATATTTGAATTATTCAGTTTAATTAAAGTAACAAATTCAGAGTTAAATGCGCTCAAAGGGGTAGAAAAATTAATTGAAATTTAGAAAGTAGCATTTTTAAAAATATGTCCTCCAGCAGCCTGGAACTTGAAAAATATTAGAGTTAAAATTTGAGAAGTTATGCATTTGGAACTCTAGAAATATGTCAAGGTTACAAATATTAAATAAAGATTATTGCTAATATATTACTTGATACATTTAAAAATTATTTGTTTATCGATTCAAGGACACTAGAAGGAGTTGTGTACAACCAGAAAAGCAATTAAGCAAGCACAACTAAGGATAAAAATATTACATCATTGTCAACTATATTTTAAAAAGAAATAACAAAATATTTATTTTATTTAGAACAGTATTTACAGATTAACAGTCCAACACTGAAAAATGTTCAGTATTTAAAATCAAAACCTAGTACAAACATCTGTTTTAGCATATTTACTATGTATGTTATTGAGCTAGGAATTTCATAAGTATTGCCTCCTTTTTATGTTTCAATGATTTGATGAGTTATCTATGTTATTTGTTCTTCTGCACCAACCTCAGGTAAATTGCATAGACACCATGGAGAGCCAGTGGCTTAAAATAGAAACAGTTTATTATCTACACGTATCGACCTAGAATTAAAAAATTAACTTCATAATTTGCATCTTGCTGAACCTATGAATGACTAAACCACAATTGGGATATGATTTACTATTGCTTATATGATGATTAGTAATAAAGAAAAATGTAAACCATTCTTTATCTGCATATTAGGTAAGGGCTCTACCACTGAATTACACTCCCAGCTAACTATACTTTTACTGTAGGGAAATATAACATTAATTTATTTTCTTCATCAATTCATCTTCAGTGGCTTATCAAATTTATTTAAATATCTATGTTAATATTTCTTTCAATGACAGATGAATTTAAAAAAAATATGATTAGCTCCTATATTGAGTTTGGGATAACATAATGCTTTTGATATGTTATTTCTTCAATTGTCAATCTTTCAATAATTAGGAAACCTTATAGAATCAATAAGTTTATTTAGTGATTTACTGTGTTAATATTACCGTATGCATGTCACATATTAATAGTGGTGGTAATAGTTTTCAACACATTAATATGCCTCATAAGCTATAACATCTTCAAATTATAAAAATATAGTACCTCATGTCAGTAATGTTTTTCTTGTGAAAATTTTGTTAGCAAGATTAATGTAATACAGACAATTATCCTCATAATGCCTGATGGCAATGTCTTCCTCATGTCTTCTATCAATAAAATAATGGTAACTTAGCATATACTCAGAAAATTATGACTATTTTTCTCCGCTGACAGTGAAAATAAAATAAGGAAGCTTTGTTTCTTTACATGATTATCCTCTATAACACTCATACGTGTGCCTTCAGAATTAGCTGTAACTCTAATGCACAGCCCTAGAAAAAAATTGTATGGAGTTGTTTCCAAACTGCTATTTAAACAGATTTTAGAAGTAATCAGATTGCATAGGTAAAGAGGACAGTACTTCAGTTTACTCAGCATTTTATAAAGTATTGAGAATTGCCATCCAGGATTCTTATCAGGAATGTAAAGGGGGTGTATAAAATTGGAAGTCGACAGTACTCCTGTTCATGTTATCTTTTGGTTTGTATTACCACGCATACTGATATCTTTTATAGTTATATTCCTGCAATATATCCAAAAACAGTATTTTAAACATGTAAATTTTAATGAGAATGTTAATAAGCTAATAGAAAGCTAATCACAATTTAGGACAAAGTTCCATGTATTTGCTCTTCCAACAATTGTTTACCAATTTCTGGAAGAATAAAGAAATAAATAAGTTTTACTGAATTTTCTTTGCTTTATGTGTAAAAATGCATAGAAGTTTACTGATAATGTTATCTTTTCTTTTTCTCCCATAAGGTGTGGTTCCAATGCTTCTAAGCATCCAGTAACAGCAAAAGTAAGTACAACTAGAAATTTACTAACATTTCAAAATAATCCATTACCTGGAGTTTAAATGTCTGAAGGAGGCAGTACTTACCTGTACTCATTTAAGTACTTTGTCAGGCTCTTTAACAAAAAATATAGACTAATAAGAAAAAACAGTTTATTAACTCATACCCTGCACACCAGGCAGGAGAAACCTCCATAAAGAGTAACAGAACTGTTAAACTTCTGGTTTATGAGCCGTTTGACAGATAGCAATAATTTGTAGAGAAATGCAGTTCCGGGGAGGCAAGTTCAGGCTTCTTTGGCAGGAAACTTAGAGAAGGTGACTATCTGGGATGAAACTGATGGAGCTAGAACTGTTTGCGGATCCCTTTGGTGCCTTCTCTGGGCAATGAACATCTAGAACCATTTAGAGTAAAACAGAGTCTATATCTTGCCTTTGGGCAGAAGGAGGGGCATAGTAGAGGGAAATTCCTTGCATTTGCTTACTTAATTGCTTGAATTGCAAAATAATTTTTATTTCAAAGAGGAATATTTTAGTTTTAAATTATTTCAGAGCTTTGATCTAAAAGACAATCAGGAAAAGATTCTACGAGAATAATGATATTTGCTTTGGAATGACAGTGATAATACAGTGAGATTATGAAGGCCATATTAAATTCAAGAGGGTTGAGGCAAGGCACAGTTTCTAAAAGCTAAGGTTACAGATTTACTTGAGCTGCCAGGAGACAAAGTTCCTTGGTTTTAGAGATTCTAGGAAGGAGTTGTCAATAGTTCATTGATGGAGGAGCTGCTGCTGGGCCAGTGTTCCATGAGAGCATCTTGCCTGATTTGCCGCTGTCTTAAGAATGCTAAACATAAACTTGTGTTGTACAGCTGGGTGTGGTGGCATGTGCATGCTACAGACATCTGAGTGTACACACCAGTGTGTTAGTATGGGTTATATGTAGACATGGAAGAAATCTTCTGTAGAAAGTTCCTGAAATACTATTTATTACAGGCTGATATAAACCCTCTCTCTTCACTGCTTCACTGTCGTCTGGTTCTAACAAGAATGACTTCATCTTGGTTTCCTCAACTTTCGCCCTAGTTTTAGGGGTACATTTTCACTTCCTCTTTCCCATTGGAAAGTCATTTGTTTCAAGGTACATACACCCCATTATCCTCAGTGCTTCACACTTACCAGATGTTGATGTTCTTAAAGATATGTAACTTGTTATTTTTAGCTCCTGCCTGTTCCACACGTTACCGCAATTACAGAATGTCTTTACTATGTGTAAGATTATAATCCCTGCTGCAAGAAAGAAAAGAGAGGAGTCTCTACTTTTCCTTTAGACAATGTCTTAAATTCTTATAATAATAAAGGGATAGAATATAATTATAAATCAAATAAATTAAAGATGTTGGATAATTATTTTCATTCAGTTTTTTACATGTTTTCCTTAGTAACTCTTATTCCTCCAAGTACATTCTTGACATGTCCAAAGGACAAGTCGTGAAAAATTAGAGTATGATTTTAATCTTCACTATGAACATTTTCACCTTTAATATTAGTAAGTACCATTGAATGAATATATGAATAGAAATACAAATACAATTTTTAAATGATAACTTTAAATAAATTATTTAACTGATGATGTAGATAAAACAACATAAATTTACAAAACACAATCCAAAACAAGCATTTCCAAGTCAAATTTTAGTATTCAGCAATGATTGTCAGCTCTGGTGTACAAGGACATAGTGATTGAACTTTAAAATGCCACAGAGAGTGAACACAGGACAATGAAGATGTTTACAAAACAGAATTTGAATCAAGCTTGCAATGTAATATAACGTGGGATACAAGAGATTTAGAATATCTGGCAAGTGATAAAATTTGCTTCTGTTGCAACCACATTATGAGATAGACGTCAAGAATGTAAAAGTGCCTTGTGAAATACTGAGAATGATAAAGAGAAAATTGGATTATCTGAGACTGTTCTGTTGGTATATTCTTACCTTATTATTAACACCAACTTTAATATTATTTTAATGAGTTTGCTACTTTATAAATGACAAGATAAATCTAGAATTAAAATTTGTACAGTGAAGACAAAAAAGGAGTGACAAACTGATTTAGAACCTGCAATTTTCAGCTTGATTGTCCGTGTTTTTCCTATAAATATAACCCAGTCGTATTCTTTAGCAACAATGAAGTAAATGAGAATTTATGCTGAGGACAAAGAGAGCCTGACTGTAACTGACTGAATAAAACATTTTTTTTTTCTAAAACTATACCCAAAAACTCAGACACCAGGCACACCAACAGGAATCAATTTATCTACTTCTCAGGCTTCTTCTGGTCATATCTTCACACTCAGGAGTATTTCCAAGGCTCATACTTCCATATTACACTTTACTTAAAGACGCCAATGAACTGTCCTTTAATTCTGTTGCCTCTGTTTAAATTACATACCCATGTTACACTTACGGTGTTGCAAGGATTTTTAGGATCCTCTCTTGTTTAGTCCCCCCACCCACACACACTCTGATTTCAAGAATTTTTCATGTTTCTGTGTATTTCACCTTTCAAAGAAATCTTTACTTTTCTCATTCGTAGAAAATTATGTCACAATAGCACATTAGTTTTACACAGAGAGCTTCTAACTTCTCTCAAATTTGGCAAAAATATCATGATAAAACATTAGCCTAAGGGCTGGGGATTTAGCTCAGTGGTTAGACTGCTTGCCAGCCAAGCACAAGGCCCTGAGTTCAATCCCCAGTACCAAACAAACAAACAAACAAAAAAACCGAAGAAACAAAAAATTAAAAAAATAAATTTAAAAAAACCATTACAAAATTAGCCTGAGATATTAATTCACAGAGAAAATTCTCATGGTTTTTTTCAGCAGATAACAAATTGTAGAATATTTGTGATTAGTAGGTAAGATTTTTTTGTGCTTGTTGTAATTTCTGGGATTGACACCTGGGTCTTGTAAACACCAGGAAAGTGTTCTGCTGCTGAGCCATATTCCCTCCTAAATTGTTGCCAGTGGGAAACAGAAGTTGAAAAACAGATAAACATATGCAAATACAAAGCAGTGTGTAAATAAATGTCTTAGATTAGATCATTAGGGTATCCCAGGTTCAGATTTATTGCACACATAAACGTAGTTACTGCTATTGGTGGGTTTTGTTTTAGTTTTTGTTTTGTTTTGATTTTGTTTGTTTCTTTTTTGAGACAGGGTCTTTCTATGTAGTTCAGACTGGCCTTAAACTCACAATGTAGCCCAGGCTGAGCTCACACTTGTGACCAGTAGCAAGCTCACGAAATGAAGGAGTGGTTCTGCCTTCTTCAGGGAGGAGCCAGGGCAACTGACCACGCTTTACTGAGGAGGCCTGATCTAAAGTGCCGAATGAAGTCCAGTGGACTGCGTGGCCCCCTCAGTGCCTGCTTCCAGGACAAAACTCAGTGTAATGTTTGCTTTCCTGAACTGCCAATGTGATCAGAGATACACCTTCACCGAGATGTTTGAAACTGTAAAAAGAAATCATGTATTCACAGAAAATATTCCAAATTTGGGAAAGAATTCAATATACAGGTAGAAGAATCATATAGAATCCCAAATAGCCACAAGCAGAAAGGAAAGTAGGCATGACACAGTATGTGCAGAATTCCGGAAGCTTAGCAGAAAGGAGAGAGTAATAAAAACTGTTAGAGAAAAACAGAAAGTAACAGAGAACGGCAAACTTATCATAATAAAAGAGAATTTCTCAGCAAAAATCTCAAACGCCAGAAGAGAATGGGATAAAATTTTTCAAGTCCTGAAAAAAAAAAAAAAAGTAACAATTGTCAACCTAAACTTTTATGTTCCACAAAATTCTTCATAGTTGATGGAGAAGTAAAGATTTTCTATGACAAAGAAACCCTAAGAAAATGCATGACCACTAATCCAGCACTTCGGAAAACACTGAAGAGAACTGTAGACACAAACAGGGAAGCCACAGTAACAAACTCCTTACAGGAAAATAAATATTTATCTGGGAGAGTAGTTCAATCAAAGGGAAAATAAAAAGAAATCATCTACGGGAAAAAATGTAATGATAAGATGCAGTAAATATCTTACAATAATAATCAACAATGTAAATAGTTTTAATTACCGGATCAAAAGACACAGATTGGCAGACTGGATCAAAAACCAAACTCGCTGAGGGGAAGTCACCAGTTCTCATTGGAGAAGGAGCTCAGGGCCTTGCTGTCATCAGCGATGGCTGCTCTTCGCTTCAGGGGAGCTCTGGGCTTCATCTCTGCTGCGAGCATCATATCCTGGTTCCAGTATAGATTTCTTTAGCCTTTGAGTACAGACATGGACATACATGGGACATGGCTGTGGGCTCCCAGTCCTTGTTTGGATCTTTCGGGTCTCCAGTGTATAGATAGATGTTCTGCACTCTCCCTGCATTTGACTTGTGTGAGTCAGGGCTGTAACTTGGACTAGTCCTGTATTAAAACCAATATCTTACAAACTATTGACTCTGGAAAAGTCACTAAGATAGAACAGATAGCCACAAATAAAGTCACGTGGGGAACTTCAATACCCTACTCCAATGATTAGACATTCCAATAAGACAAAAGATCAACAAAAAGATCAGAATTAACCACACCAATGAACAAATGGACTTATATATCTACATAGTGTTTCATCTGAAAACAACTAAATATTTTTTTTAACAGTAGAACTTGGAACCTTTTCCCAGCATACAGAATCTTGGGCCACAATAATGCTTAAATCACTAAAAGAGAATGGAATTAATCTGCTGTATACTATAAAATCATAGCAAAATGAAACTAATAAAAACAACAATACAAGAAATCTCAAACTATGTAAACACACAGAGATTAAATAACACATTAATGAATAATCACTAGTTCACATAACAAATCAGTGAAGAAATTTAAAATTTCCTAGAATTATAGCACAATCTAAACACAACAAAACAAAACATAAATGACATGATGAAACAATCCTGAGATAATTTTATAACTTTGAATACATACATTAAAAAAAGAGAGATATCAAATAAATATCCTACTGATGCATCTCAAGGTTCTAGAAAAATAAGGTCAGTACAAGTTTGAATCTAGTAGAGAGAAATATATTTTAAAGATTAAAAATTAATTAAACTGAGTAAAAATCAATACAAGCATCAATGAATCAAAGTGTTGGTTCTTTGATAAGATAAAAAAAATCGATAAGCTGATCTTACCAAAAAAAGAAAGAAACAACTGATATCAGTGCAATTAAAAATGAAAAAGGTGAAAATATAATGGACACCTTCCAAATACATAGTATTACAAGAAAGTGTGTTGAAAACTCATATTCCAGTAAATCAGAGAACCTAGAACAAGGGGAGAAATTCCTAGACACGTACAAATTACCAAAATTGAACCAAGAATCTATTAAAAATCCTAAAGAGACCAATAACAGGCAATTAAACAGAGGTACTAATAAAAACCCTAACAACTATGAAAATCCCAGAACCAGTGGACCCAGCACATAATTTCACCTGAACTTCAGGGAGTATCTAATACCAGACTCTTCAAACTCTTTCATTAAATTGAAAAGGAAAGAACACTACTAAGCTCAATCATTGATGTGAGCATTACCCTGATACAAAAACAAGACAATGATTTAACAGAAAAAGAAAACTACAGGCCAATTTCAATGAACATGGATGGAAAAATCATCAACAAGATCCTGGCAAATAGATTACAACAAATTATTAAAAGATAATATATCATGACAAAGATGGCTTCATTCCAGGATGCAAGAATTGTTTAACGTACATAAATCAGGGGCTGGAGATTTAGCTCGGTTAGAGTGCTTGCCTAACAAGCGCAAGGGCCTGCGTTCGATCCTGGACACAAACAAAACAAAACAAAAACAAACAAACAAAAAATATAAATCAATCAATGTAATATATCACAAATAGAAGCAAGGATAAGAATCCTATGATCATCTCAATTGATGCAGAAAAAGCTTTTGTGAAAAAAAATCCATTTTTGATGAAAAACCCTGATGAAAATAGGTATAGCAAGAACTTATCTCAAATGGATAAATGTCATTTATGAGAAACCTACTTTCCAAAATCATATTACCTGCGGACAAACTGGAAGGATTTCCTCTAAAATCAGAAACAAGAAATGGAAGTCCACTCTCAGAACTCCCCCTCAAAATAATTTCAAAATTTTACCATTACAGTCATGCAAGAGAAAGAATTAAAAATATACAAAAAAAGAAAAAGAAATAAGAAGTCAAACTATCCTTTTTTGCAGATGACATGTAGAAGACCCAAAAAATTCAAGCTACAGAGTGTTAACTAATAAACAAAACCAGAAAACTAGTACACTACAAAAACAAAACAAAACAAAAAATCAGCAGTGTTTTTCCACAGCAATAATGAACACAAAGAAAAAAATCAGGAAAACAATCACTTCACCTTAAAATAATCTTAATAATCTTAATATCTAAGAACTAACCTAACCTAACCAAGAACATGAAAGAATTATATAACAAAAATTATATTGTTCTGAAAAAAAGATTAAAGTGGACATTAGAAAATGAAAAGACATTACCTGTTCTTGAATAAGCAGAACTCCTGTTCCAAAATGGCCGTGTTACCAAAAATTATGTATAAATTTAATTCAACCCCAATGAACATATCTGTAACATTATTCATAGAACTAGAATAAAGATTCCTAAAATTGTATGGAACTAGAAGTGACCCAGTAATCCTGAGCAGCAAGAGCAAAGAAGGCATTAGAGTCCTGAAGTTCAAGTTATGTTACAGAGCTATAGGGAGAAAAATAGCATGGCACTGGCAGAAAAACAGACATATGGATCAATTTAACAGACTGCAGGAGCATAAAAACCCAGGAAACGTCAGCTGTCTGTTCTTCAACAAAGGGGACAGAAATATAACCTGTAAAAAAGATAATCCCTTTAACATAAGATTAAAAAATTAGACTCTTGAAAATAAAATATCCAATAAAAATGCACATTTGAAATAAATGGGTATTTTCCAAAGGGTGATGGCCAATGGTTACATGAAAAAATAAAAATAGTCAGCATCTTTGGCTATTTAACTAAAGCAAAGGAAATCCACATTAAGATTTCATCATACTTTAGAAAGAATGACTCTCATCAATAATTTAAACAACAATAAAACAACAACAATAAATGCTAGCGAGGTTGTAAGAAAAAGAGAATGTTTTTTACATTGTTGCTGGAAATGTAAATTAGTACAACCACTATGGAAGGCAGTATGGATTTTCCTCAAACAACTAAATATAAAAATTCCATTTTATCTATCTATGACACTTCTGGATATAATCCTGCTAGAGTTAAAGATACTCTATTACACAGATACATTCATCCCCATGTTTATAGCAGCATAGTTTATAGTAGCTAAATGTTTGAAGTGGTCTCTTTGCCCATGAAAAGATGAATGATATAGTAAATGTGAGATATATATATGTTTGTGTGTGTGTGTGTGTGTACCATAAAGAAGGATAAATTTGAATTATTTTTAGGAAAATAAGTGTACATTTTATTCAGAATGATACATGGAATAGGTCAGACACAGAAGATTAAATATCATGCAGTTTGTTTTATACATGAAATCTAAATTATAAATAATTTAAAGACCAAAATAAATGATAGAAGATAGGGAGGAAGGAGATAAATTCTGTGGTGATTGAAAGGGATCTGCAGATTCAGGAACTGAGACAGAGATAAGGGAAAGAGAAGTGAAAGAAATCCAGATATGATATGCATATGTTCAGAAAATATACAGGATGCATATATTTGTTTCGCATTGCAAACATATACTGTACTAATAAAGTTTTTAAAAAGAAAGTAAACTATTATTTGAACTCCCTCTGTATTTTTATTTAATATATAAATTTTAAATATTTGTATATTTTTGTATTATCCACAGGTTGTATTAAAACTAAAATATATGTTTGTGTGTAATGTTAAAAATTTCATATCAGTAAATCTGGCTGTCATATACGTTTACATCATTTTTATGATTTTTCCATGTGTTTATTCTACTTTTAAAGATCAATTTCAAAGCACATTATTGTATAAATTACCTATTCTGTCCATTTAGGAAACGTGTAACACTGCCACATAGTTTAGAGTTTAAACCAAAGGAAATTGCCATTCCTGACCTTATCTGTGATGTTTGTTTTATTTCTCCCACGTCCCAATCTGCCTCATGAAATAAAACTGATTGAGAAAATATTACCTTTCTAGGTGGAGTTTGCTTTTTTTAGGGGGCCAATTTACCTTCCAACTTTTATCCCTCCTAATGCAGGGCTTCTGTCATTTCACCAAGATAGTCTCTAATTGCTTTCCCTGAGAGACACTTTCATGTGCAATTCTGCCCTCAGTCATGTCTCCTCTGGATTTTATTTCCTAAGTAGAAGTTCTTCAAATCAAATTTTAGCTTTCTATAATTTCAGGGTTGAAACAAGTGTACTAGGTCTCCTTCATTTATTTCATTTTCATCCATTTGTCAAGTTTTAATTGGGTGTGTTGTGTTCAGTTTCATCAATGTTGTAACACAGTATTGAAAAGTTTGAAAGTTGCATTTAAAATTATTTTGGTAAACATATTATACAAGCATTCAATAACTTATAAACAGCTGATATATCAATAAAATTACACTTAAATTGCTAATTCTCTCTCTCATGTTTTACATAATTTGTTTAGTTACCTAAACACAAATATTTTTCTAGTATTTAGAAAATATTTAGTATTTCTTTCTTAAAAATAATATAAGGTGAAGAAATGCAGTTCTTTACAGTTATATGTTAAAAAGATTTGAAATATAAAATGAGAATTGGATATTCATTTTATTTCTAAGCTACATTTCAATAAGTTATGAAAATTTAATACAAGACTTCACAGATTTTGATTATTTTCTCCAGGTGTTGTCTATGCACTTTTAGGGGAAAATACTTTTTTAAATTTAAAATGACATTTCCACTTTTCTACTGTTGTGCATGGAATTATTTTATCATTTAAAGTATTATTTGCATTCAGCGCTATTGGCAGAAAATAGTATCAAGTGTTTTTACTTCACTAACTAGATAATTACTATTCAACATTGACCTGTCTCTTTTTTTAATTAAACACCTACTCATTTTCTTAATGTAAATAGCATCAAGGAAATTAAAGATGCAAGTTTCTTGAGGAATTAGTCTATTAGCATAGCATCATAAACTAAGATGAAGTATAGCAACACAGCAGCATGTCTCATTGAATTTTTACAAGGTTTTTTCATTCATAACTTATAGACTATGATCTCTGATTTTTCAAATTCCATCTTTCTATTAATTAACATGTTAGTTTTTCTTGCATATTTTTGAGTAAAAAAATAACAGTTCAAGTCTAATTTGAGAAGTAATATATTTATACACTTTATGTATGAACTTCTTAATTTTCTACAAGTGAGCATTTCCTACGAGGTATAAAAGAGTTTCAGTACACAATTCCTGATTTATAGTCTGGAAAGTTTGAATACATTGAATTATCTATTTATGTTATGTTTTTGCATCAAATATTTTAGACAAGATAATTCTTCCTGTTCTTTTTTAATAAATTCGTGTATGAGTGTACTTTGATTTCAGTGAATGGCTTCTATAATGACTACGTAAACATTTACATACTCACGGATCAATTATAATCAAACAATTGTTATATGCCAAATATCTATATAATTTTTATTTTTCTATGCATAATGACAGATAATGGTTGGAACTGAAATTTCACATTTCATTTTCCAATTTAGCTTTTCAATTTCTCATTATTCCTTTATTCTGAATTTCTCATATTAATACATGTATTTTATATATGCATATTATAATTAAATATGCCCACAAACCTATGAACACATATATATGTATGCAATACATACAGGGAACTTTGTCATATTTTTTCCTGATTGTTCTTACCACTAGTGATCTACCAACAGATTTCTACTCTACATAGCCTGTTATCATTTAGTCATTTAAAGGCAATCACAATGAAATTGTGAATTCATTAAGATAGCAAGAAGATAGATCTGAATGTCTTCTAATGTACCAATGTATTCATTAGACAGGTTTAATCTTTCTCAACATTTCCAGCATTGTTAGAAATATTACAAGATAGAAAACTACAGAAAATATTCTGTATTCAAAAACTAACAAGGTTAATCTTTTGGAATATTTTCCTCATTGTAAAAAAAGTTTAAATCAACTATAAGCAGTAAACAATTTTATGTAGTACCAAGTATTCAGTGAACAATTGAAATATCATATTTCTATATATTCTACAAAAACATTTGCAGTGTTTATTTATTCAACAAATTTTGAATAAAGTAATAAAAATATTCCATAAAAGACTCATGTTAATCTAACAGACAAGTAGGGCATAAAAATAAACAGATAAAAGGAGATTAAAATATTATTTTTGAAAAAAAATTTGGCATCCATTTGTATTATTTGTTAGCTGCTGAAATATGTATATTTCCACCTACAGAGCATAAAGCACTTTGTAAATGTACCTGAATATATACGGTGATGATAGTAACTACCATATCCAACTTCCTCATATTGAATTAGGCCGCCTAACTTGTGTTTTTCTTACTTTCCCTTGAATCTCTGGAAGGGTCCTGCATTTATATTATTCAATATAAATGAATCAAAGGAAATATAAACCTATAATCTTGTGTCACATAGATTGAAAATCTTCATTAATGAACAACAAGGCACAGATAAAGCCAAAAATTTAGTTCATTGTTCAAGTAGGAAATTAGTTATACTGACAGAGCTCGAAAACATCATTAACAAGGTGTGAGTGGATACTGTTGACTGATGTGTGACTATCAGTTTTCGGATAAATCTACTTTACTGAATCCCGAACATTCCAAAGATCCCGTGATTACTGTCACCAGGCTTCTCTCACCAAAGCTGCCTACCAGTCATAAATCCTGAGTTCGGGCCCTGGAAAGCGGACGATAACGCCCAAAACAACCAGAATATGAGAAGGCTCTTGGCCGGCTTCACAGCCGTAGGAGTTGTTTCCAGACATCGCTCCTACTTTCTATAATTACTTATTGTCCTTTGCATTGTCAGGGCTAGCTCAATTTAGATTATTTTTACTTAAATAAAAAGGCAATTTAAAAGGCACTGGGAAGGCAGTCGAATAACCAAAAACAATATTCACCTCTACATCAATATGGGACATGAAAAACAAACAAAAATAAAATAGGGAGAGAAATACTTAAAGGTTTAAACGTCTAGTTAAATATAATTAAGAAAACTCTGCTATAATTATACAAATCCATTACAAACTGACCATTTACATATAAGAAACTAACACAGACATGTTTAAAATAATACAGCTGCTAAGTGTTTTTATTATATTTTAGATGAACTAACTGCTGGCATCTCAGTGGCGATATTTCATGTCAGTTGGGCCTTATAGAAGAAGTAAAGGCTATAGACGTACTGGTAGACGAAGGTATCAATAGATTCCACATCTATATGTTTCTCATCTGTGCTTCAAGCACCTACAGATGGAAAATATTTGAAAAAAAATTGCAAACATACTGAATATGTATAGACTTCTATTCTGGGAACTATTACCTATATAATATAGTATAACCGATATTCATACAACACTAACATTATGTTACACATTATAAGGAACCTGGAGATGATTTAAAGTAGAGAAGTATATGTGCATGGAAATTATGCTTTGAAATTTTATGCACTAGCTTGGAATGGTCCTGGATCTAATCTGCCATGAATGATGAAGGAACACTGTACATGATAACTCAATCAGAACATGTGACTATATGTTCAGTTCTATAGATGGCCTATAAATAAACATGTAATATGAATGCATTAGAAAAAAATGCATGAAAATATAAAAAAGAAAGAAATATATTTCCATAAAGAAATTTTTGAAGTATCTTTGAGAATTTGATTACTTTGGTAAAATTAATGCTTAATTGTCTCTTATTTAACGTAGAATATGTTTGTCTTAACTTACAATATGAGTACTCATCACTCAGCACCAGCAGTAGGATAACTCTTCACCTAATTTAGTGTATTTGGCTCCATAGATACATAATTTACCATATATTTTTGGCATATAATTAGTTAAGTGCGTAACTTCTAAAATGACACAAAAGTTTAAAATTCATTATAATAATCATACATTCTTGAAATGTTAAATTCTCTACATGTAAATAATGAAATATTTAACCTCAAAATAGTAAGCTGTAGATTTATTTAGGTCTATGTACTTTGCAAATATATAGAAAATGATACTCTACAAGTTTATGGATATGTTAATTAGATTATTTGTAATAATCATATAATAATGACTACATATATCAAATATTCACATTATACACTAAGAAGTATATAATATGTATTCAAAAATAATTAGGGTCACAGGGAAGTCAGAAAGAAAGTATGAAAAGAAAAAGGAAATTGAAAAATAAATGAAATATGTAGGACATATATTTAAATTCAAATATGTATAAGAAATCAATGGATATTTTCTAAGCATCCACTACATCCCAAGTATTGTACTGAGCCCATAAGGGATACTCAGTAACTTGATGATATCTATTTTTTCATAAACATCTTAAACTGATCTGTTAAAATCTCAATACATAGCGATTATATAAAATGCTATATTTAAAAATTTTCAATATCAAAGTAATAGCAGAAAATAGAGAAATTAATTACCTTACTCTAATTGATGAGCTTTAGTGAAGTGGGAATAAACTGAGACATCAAAGATTAGACAACTTGTGTTTAATAAGAAATGCAAACAATTGGAGCCAATGAACAAAAGTATTGGCTTTATCTGTGCCTCGTTATTCAATTTATGTAAGTGACACAAAGTAATTTCCAAAATATAGGTTTATATATTCTTTGATTCATTTATATTGAATAATACAAATGCAGGACCTTTCCAGGCATTTGAGGGAAAGCAAGAAAAATACAATTTAAGCAGCCTAACTAGTCCAATATGAGGAAGTTGGATCTGGTAGTCACCATCATCACCGCCAATTTGCAAGGGAAACCATTCAGCAGACCACTAAGCTCTGCTGAAGGGAAAGGTCTTAATGAGTGAAGTAAATGAATGCAGAAACTTACTGTCGAACAGCTGAATAAGCATGTATTGGTTTACTTCTGATTTAAATGAGTGGATATTTTGTTTCTCTCTTATCAAATCTCCTTGGTATGTCCTTTACAATTTTTGATGGTGTAAGCACAGTTTTTTTTTTTTTTTAATTTACTTAAACAAATTAAAAATATCTACATAAGTTTTAGGAAATTGGCAATACAAGCATGACATTCGCCTGAAAATCATTTCATTAATGAAGTTTTTCTTACACTTTGGGATAATTTTACTTACCACAAATCAAAAATATGTGCTGATCACTAAGTGTTACAACTGTCATAGATTTGATTAACCTGAATGTCAAATTTCAAATTTTTTTGGGAATAATTCTAGAAAACTGTATATATCTGCAATTTTTTCCACAATAGATCAGCAATATAATTCAACCAATTTGCATTTCATGTTGGAGGACTACTTTGTTTTTTGCCTTTTTAAAATTTAAATCAGTTTCAGTGACTTATTGTGGCGACAGTGATATTCTGTAATATCAGCTGTAATATTTTTAAAGTTAGAAATGTGTCCAGTACTATCTGTAAAGTCATCAAATAGAGACAGTTTTAGTAGTAACTTGTTCATACTTTTTCGTTTTTCCTATGAAGATGAAACACAAGGTGTGATTTTATTCAAATATGGTAGTTTCAATATCCTCTTACCTGACAAACATGACATAAATTTGATTGTGTAAAGTTGGAAAAGTTCTGCACTTGATCTCATTATTTTTTGTAGCCTTCCAACTGAAATAAAAGTGTCAGTTTTCATATGCATATCTTTTCCATCAGTTAAAATCAACTTAAAACTAGATCTCCTATTTTATCTTCATGTGCTTAGCAAAAATTTAGCAGCATTTTTTTAACCAAGATGAGCTTGAGTTAAATATTCAAATCACTTAATTACTAAATTTGCATACCCACACCTATTTATATCATATCTTTTAGAATTTTTAAAATTGTGTTTTTGCAATAAAATCTGAGAACTGAATTATTTACATTAAATTCATCAAAAAGTAGCCATTTAATCACATAACTATGATTAAGCATGTTTTTCCTAGAAAAAAAAATGTATTGAAGTTTAACCAATATTTTTGAAAAATACTTTAAATTTCTACTTAGTAAAACACCTATTCAACCTCTTTCTTTAACTACTAAAATGTACTCATAGAATTTCATGATTCATGTTTAAGGAAGGATATATTCTTATTTAGGAATATCCTTACCTAACAAATATTGCTAAAGGCAGGACTATTGATGTTGTGTTGGTGCTAATTATAACACCATCATTAACAACAGGCTTGAGAAGCAATGAAAATATTTGTTTTCATAGACAAATTCGTGTTCTTTCATTCTGGGTAAGCTATAGGCGCAACCACTTTCCCTGCTGAGACCTCAAGAGCTAGAATTGAATAAGGGTAACTCAAGTGCTACAAAGTGAGAACCCACCTCAGAAAATACTTTGGAATGGAGACTTTTGTAAAAAATTAATGGATACAATGCTGCATTGGATCACAAGGAAGTGAAGAAATCAAAGTTAAAAAAACTAATTTTATACAATTGCAACAGGAGTCTCAGAAATTTCTACAAAAGCAGAACAGATTTGTTCTAATTGGGCTAAGAAAGTGAGGGTTGGGTCTTTGAGTTTCTACAACAACCACACTGTGCCTCTAGGTTGTCCATGATAAGACATGTAAGGTTGGATGAGGAAGCTGTTTTCATCCACGGGAAATTCAAAATTCTGTGGGTTTCTGATACTTCTGTATACTGTGAATGAGATGTCAATTCCCCTTAGTTTTGGGCTGCCCTTTGGAGAATTTTCTTCCGTGAACAACCTTGGAAGAATGAGATTGTAATTCCCTGCAGATCTGGAGAAGTGCAGGTATTCTCAATGCCCAACACAAGAAGGATGGCAGCTCCACCTAGAGCAAAGGCAATCACGCCGATGTCCTTAGGAAAAGGTTTTCTCATGTGATACAAACAAACACAAGTACACATATCCTCTGCCCCTTCTTATGTACTAAATTGGGAATTAATGTGGATATTTTGATAATTGCAGAGTAATAATGAGGCCATTGTACTGAGCCAGAAAGTTAATATTTTAAAATCAGCATCTATGAAACTGTGACCAACTAACTTAGCAGTCTGGAAAAAGAGTAATATGTCAGAAACACTTTCAGCAGCTGAGTCAAGGGATGCCTTGTTTCTACAAAGAACACCTCAGCAATTAATGAAGAGAGTCAGTAAAAAAAGACATGGAATGTATTTAAGACTGTGTCCAGGAAAGAATCAAGATTTGGGAGTCAGCCTGACAGTGTAAGAGAGGCATTAATCTGGAGATTGAGATGACAGAGACGTGGAGAGAAAAGAAGAGGGGGAAGGAGGAGGCGGAGAGTGAGAGAGAGAACCTGAAAAGCCTAGGTGCAGAGTAAATCTTTCAAATCTGTATAAGAAATAAAACTAAAGTGATTACATATTTTGCTACTATGCTATTGATAAAGTCACGGTGCGGTGTGGTACTGTATACGAACTTTGCACTTCCATAAGCAATAGGAAAATACTTTGAAGCCAGAGTGTTTCTCTAAGAATCAGAGTGACATTTTATAATACCTCAGCGCCGTACTATATAATTCTAACTTTCACCTACAAAACATGATTTCGGTTGAAAATCGGACATTTTAGCAAATGTATATAATGTCTAATACAGTGCCAATATAAATCTACAATAAACTAAAAAATGTTTGTGTAATCATCAGTTTTTTGTGATGTTGAGGATTGAACCCAGGTTCTCATGCATACCATAATTTTCTTGAAAAGAATTTGATAAATTGACTTAAAATAACCTTTTGTCAGATTTAAGGGCTAATTTTTCTTTCATGTATCAATTAAGAAACTGCTAGTTGCCAGTGTTCTACTCAATATTACAAATAAATGAGAAAATACGGCATGAAGTTTGTTCAAAAGGTTTGGCTTCATGTGAGGAAACAGCTGGTCATTACTTCATGTGAAAAATGCACCAAGGACCCCGCAGAAACTTCACATGAACACTGATTAACTGTGCCAATACCCAGATATATGATTTACTTGCAATCAATGTTCACTTAATTTGATTGCTAAAAATAAATTAATATGCTCTGAATGCCCATCCATATCCTTTTTAAACACAAAAGTATCACGTACTTATTCATTTAAAATAATTTTTCACTTAAAAACAGATGCCAGAAAAGAAATTTTTAAATACTTTATTGAATTACCAATTTACGAGATTTCTTTTTAACCTTATTTCTTTTCACTGATTTGGGTTTGTTAATTCTTTTCAATGAATCTTTAAAAATATTAATGTTTATACATTTAAGGATAAAAATATAAATAATAAAAAATGAAGTAATGAAATAGATCCCAGATTTAAGTTAAATGTCAGAAAGAATACGGAGATCTATGATAACCAGGAACTTGAACTTGAGGGAAGATACTCATTTATTTAGTGAAAATAGGTTCATATTTGCCTGATAAAATTTGCCAGAGAAGCAGTTTTAGTTTTAAATCACTGCAATGGTGAATTTTAGTTGTCAATTTGAATTGTCCGCAGAGCACCCAGGCATTTTTTCAGATATTCTACCAGGCTTATCTGGGAGGGTATTTCTGTCTGAGAGTAATTCTTGATCAGGAGATGGAGTAAAGTGGCGAGCTCTCAGCAAAGGAAATGGACACAGGTAATCAATCAAAGGTCAAAATACAACAAAAAAATCTTAGAAGAAAGAACTTATTTTCCTGACTGCTTAAACAGGGACAACAGTTCTCCTCTACCCTGAGATTAAAAGTTACAATATTTGGTTTCCTTGTTCTCCTGCCTTCAGACTCAAACTGGAACTATACTAGCTACTTGCTTCAGTCTCGTTTGCTGGCTAATTTTGAGATTTCTCATCCTCAAGAACCATGTGAGCTAATTCTGTATAATGCAGCTTATGTATGTATAAAATGTGTATTACAATGCAATAAGGTGTTTGTGGAGAGACAGAGGGAGAATTATTGCAAAACTCATTCCTCTGGAGAATCCTAATACAGTCATATTTTGAATACTGATTACTTTTTACAGGAAAAGCTATAATTATCTCTAGGATCTAACCTATCCACAATTTAGATTTACATGGATTTCTAATTTTCGCATATGTGCTGCCAAAGTGAGCATGTATTTACAAAGATTTCTACAATAAAATTTTTGTTACATGATGGCCTAGTTGTATAACTATCGCTATAATGTGGCAACCTCCATGAAAGTAGAATTTTGTAAAATATTTTATTGTTATATAAACACACACTTATCTAATGAATCCAAACAAAATTCTCCATTTATAATACTGCAGGAGCCAATTAATAAATTACCTCAGCATGAGAAAAGTTCAAAGGTCCCTACAATAACACATGATAAAATAATTTGAGATATGTATTGGAGTCAAAGTAGTGGTTTTCTTTACTGTCGATCTTTTCTTTTGACGTTAAATTCTTGACAATTTCCGAGATGCAAAAATCTCCCACCATCCCTAGTTTCATATTTTAGTTTAACATTGTTATCTGCAGAATTGTGCGCATGTCTGAATCAGCTCAAGCACATCACACGAAGTACAGTACACATATAAGTGTAAACAAGAGCGAGTATAGAACAGAAATGATGACAACTGATTTTTAATAGATAAGCAAGAATTGAACATGAGATTGCTAATTTGGAATGCTGTGAAATGGTTTGTAATCAACAACCTTAAATTTACCTGAGTGACATTTTTCAATGAGTCTGTTCTTTCAACTTGAATCACATTCTTTTCAATATTAAATTATTAGCCTGTGAAAATGTCTCTTGCTTACAACACTGTCTGTTAAAAACATTTTCCATTTTTCCTATTTATCATATTTACTCAGCCTTCAGATTTAAACTAAATATATTTTTGGATAACTGTGTTGTCCTCACAAAAATAGGAAGTCAATATATGCTTTAAATATCTTTGTCTATGTTGTGCATCTTTTCATGCTAAAAGAGGAAGTTTTACATAAGAAACAAGAAGTAAAAATATTTTGTTTGAATTTATAAATGTACCTCTAAGGTCTGGGGATGCTAATACTTTTAAATTTCTTACACAATTTTATGTCACATTCTATAATAAAGTATATTCACTTCCTTTATACTCAATAGGTACTGTTATTGTAATAGCATTTAATGTAGTCAGAGAGAAATGAAAGTGTTTGTCCCTAATATATGCATATGACACCAGCATTTTAATCTTTCAGTATTACCCTAGGCTTCATTGTTACCATTTTCCTTTAGAGAAAAGCTTGACCTATTTTCAGGGCTCCACTACAGATTGCATATGCAAATGTCATTTTTGCCATATTATTTTCATTATCTACAGAGGCTGACACTGTGCTGGATAAGTTGTACAATGCATAAACTCTGATAAAATTGTTTTTCATCTCTATCAGAACACATATATAGATAGCCCGAGATGAAGCAGAGGAAAACCCAGGCACCACCACAGAAATCAATTATAGGCTCTTCTCTCACAGGACAACTTTTACATTAAGTGTTGGCAGATGTCCAGCTCCTATGAGGAATATACCCCTTCTCCTGACCTTGGAAAAAGAAACTGTTCTAAGAGTGGCACCCTTGACAAATACTGGGTGTTAAAATAGTGGTTTTCTTTTCAAAATGAATAGAGGTTTTGGTTTTAATTAAGGATCTTATATTTTCCGGAATGCTGAAGAAATTAACAAGGGCTCAGAGGCAAATACACTCAGTTTGAAAAGCAGAATTGGTAATAAATAACTCAGGATTAAATAGCAATCCTAATTTCAAATTCCAAAGCCATGTACTCTAGAGATGAGTGGTGTTTCAAGTGAATTTATTGTTGAGAATTTTTTTGTTACAGATATTTTGTGACCTACTCTAGAACACTCTGCACAGGTAATATCAGTAACTCTATAAATCTCTTTTCGCTTACAATGAAAGTTTGAATTTAAACCATGTTCTCTGAGGTAAAGGGTCAGGGGTTTTATCCACTAAGCCACCAAACCCCTTATTTCAAGTATTTTGAGTCCAAGTTTTTCTTTGTGACAGAGACACTCATGAGAAATTATATGCTGTGCCTGAGGGTGAAGAAACACAAGAAAGCCAGTCTTATTAAGAGTACATGTGCTGCAGCTGGGCAGATTCTGACCTTCACAATGACACAAAGGCAAAGACGGATGCAAAAGAGCTTCACTGCTGTTAAACATCGAAGCAAGATAATATTTAGGAGCTTAAAAATCTGTTTATCAGTACAGGGAGTATGAAAAGAAGCCCACTGTTGGTCTTAAAGCAATAGAAGCTCTAAGGCAGAAAACTTTAAAAACTGTGGGTCAAAGAAGACACTAGGGATATGAAATGTGAAGTGGCTGGTAATCTTGTTTGATGTTGTCTGGTATTGTTTATTTCTCATGAATGGTTAAATTGTCAGCTCTATTGCTTTTCTTGTCATGAAAACAGGAGTGATTATTCCCCAAATAAAAACCCAGGACCTTTTACAGGTTACCTTTGAAAATAGTATTTTCTTTGGGAAAAAAAGCACAGCAAGATTTTTAACCAGCAAAAACAAGTGAGCAAATATAAATACTAGTAATCCAATTGAAAAATTTCTTTTTTTTTTTTTTTTTTTTTGATGCTGGGGATCGAACTCAGGGCCTTGTGCTTGCAAGGCGAGCACTCTAACCACTGTACTAAATCCTCAGCCCTCAATCATACATTTTTATACTAAGTTAATGTGGTAACATTTTATGAAAATAAGCTACAAAACTCTATCCTAATGTCATAAATTCTGTATTGATCAAATAGCATACCTGGACTTGAATTACAAAGGGAAAACCTCATATACTTAGCTTCAAGTAAAACATATTATCATATATATATTTTTAATTTTTAATTTTTACTTCTAGATTAAAAATAGCTCCCATAGCCTCATTAGCAGAACATTATCTTATTTTTCATGTCTTCCCACTACCGTGCCCGAAGCATCTTGTCTTGTCTTGTATATAGTCAAATCTAAAGTGTTTTAATTCGCTTTTCAAATTCCAGAGAGCAGACTGGGCTGGAACGACCGATGCACCTAGTTTCTTGAACTGCCAGAGTCGTCAACCACTAACACTCACGGAAGTAGCTCAAAGATTATTTTAACCATAAAACTGAAAAAAATGAAAGCCACCAATATATGTAAGAAAGATGTAGCATTTAATTGAACTTAATTCATCATCATACTACATTTTTTAAAAATCCTGGCAAATTTACTTCATAAATTTGTCAGGACACAAATGTTTCTTAACTTTCAAGCTTATCTCATTTCAAATAAGCGCATTAAAATGTGGAAAATTATTAAATTATACCTTATAATTTATTAATGAAATTTTAGTTATTGACAATCCACTATCACATAAGGAACTCTATATAATTTTTATATTTCAAAGTATATTACCAGCTTTACTGGCTTATTATATATCAATTATCCTATTTTAAGTATAGCAACCATCTATTAATCTCAAGTAATTTTAAAGTGTTTAGAATTCACTAATCCAAAATATTACCCCTTTGATAGACTGGTTAATCTGAGCTGAAGAAAATCTCTCAGTGTTATTCCTGAATCTAGGATTCCATTCACTGGAAATGCCTTTCAGAAAAGAGATCTAAGCAGAATTAAAATTAATAGTGTTCACTTTTCAAATTGAGTCTCTATAAAAACAAAAGTAAGACTTTGTTAGCTCAATGTTCACCTAATTTTTCTTACACGATCTCCTCTGTTTGCCTCCAAATGTTTGCAGATACTGTAAAAACCATAACACTGGGAAAACAATTGTCTTATACAAAAAAGGAAAATAAAAGTTTAAATAACAGTCTCCCGAGGCACCAGAACCCTTGGATGACCCAGTGTCACATCCTGCCTGCCCCTCTTAGGACAATGCTTCCATCACTGACATGATCAACGGATCCTTTAATGGATTTCCAAATATTCATCTTGAAATATAGTATCAATAACTATTTCTAATACCTCTAATTCTATTCAAACTTTGGAATTTTCTGCGAAAATTTTATATTGCCCATAACTCAGGCAAACTCAATATATTCAGGATTTCTAATACCCATGAAAGCTTTCCAACTTCTGATTTCTCAGCAGCACATACTTTAGGTATTTCTTAGGTAAATATAATGGCACTATACAATATAATGAAGAAAACTTTTGTATTTCTTTAAACTCATATCAAAGCTAAAACTTTCTCTAGTAGAGACTTATCTTGATTTAAAATCTTATGAGAAATATGCAACTTCAACAGATGTCCCAGTTAGTCTTTGGCCTTCCATGCAAATGAGTTTGGATTGTTACAGAATGCAAAGCCCATGTACATTTTTTGCACAAGGAATTAAACCCTTCATAATATGTGCCAAATACCTGTTTCTCAAGATGAATAAAAAAGTAAATAATGTATTATGTCCTACAGTAGAGTATTTGTGTCTATACTTACTCACCTTTTAATACGCCGATCTTACCACTATAAAAATGGAAGTTCAGAAGGGAGACAAACCTGTCAATTTCTAAAACATGTAAGTCGTAAACTCCTGTAATTCCTTGCTACCCCCCGGGGCCTCTTCCCGCTAGTGTACTTACCTCAAATCTTGCTAATGCAGCCTAGTTCACTGTGATGGACACCTGCTTGTTTTCTTTTCAATTCCATTGCAACCGACTTAAAATTTCTCTTCCTATACATATTTAGAAGAAGATATTTAACATAGACTTGTCACATCGGTAATATTGCAAATTCTCAACAATTTCACGAGTATTTAAAGTACTCTAAGTCTTACAGCCTTAATCAGTGCTCCACTCTTGTTTAGTAGGTTGATGACATTTTACTCTGCAATTGAACTATAAGAGTTCTCTTATAGAATCTCTCATTCTCTTAAGGCTATTAATTAAGCAAAGTCATAAAACCTCCAATCTAAATTTTAATGGGTACTGATAATTGTTACAGAATCACAAATGTTATACCTCAGGGCTTTCAAAATATGACCCCAAAATACCCCAAAGTCAATTTTGTCCATTGTGCTTCCCAAACAGACTACTATATAAATTTCTAGGGCCTATTGGCTGTTATTATTAATATATTCCTAATTGTGAAGTCCTTCCTGTCTAAAATCCCATTTCCTGTTCCCTGGAGGTAAAAATATCTTTTGATAACTTAAAATTAGTATTGTCCATACTCTCGACTGAGCTAACTTTGGCAAAGCTTTTTATCTATATTGTCATAAAAATAACAAAACGCTGCAGCTGCTCTAGGCCAAGTTTTTGCTTTTGGTGTATGTGCTGTAGAATTGGTCTCATATCAGCCTATGTGTTGGCTGTATGCGCTACCTCACTGTTAAAGCCAGTACTATTCAGTTTGGTTCTGCCATTCACCTCTGTGCTCTCCTCCCCGTGTCTGTTCTCTTACTTTATAAGACGCAATAACCTTACATGGAAATGATTTCAAAGCCACAAGTGACTCTGTTAGACACCCACTGAGAGAACTAAGACTTAATGTTATTTTGTCATGGTTAATGTAATTGAAATTTTTAGGGCAACCTAATAATTATCTATGCCACAGTTTCTTTACATGAGACACTTGAGATATGTTCTTTGCCCGTTGTAAAATGAGCCAGGATGTGGAACTCAGCTATTGGAGCTCTCATCCTGATAAATGGGAAAAAGTGGCACAGTGTGCAGTGACTCTAGTATTACTTTTTCAGTCCATCTTATTGTCAAATCTGGAAATTTCCAGATTGACAGATTGCACAGGTAACCCTATCGTCAATGTTCATAGAATTGCTGCTTTATTACATGTGATTCACCTCTCTACTCAGTTGCTATTGTTCACTGTCCAGCCCATAGTAACAAGACTAAAGCTATATCTGTAGGGCACGAGAGGGAAACCGGGCTGATCATCATGCACTGCTGTACTCTCTCCACACAGTTTACAAGCCCTTCTCTATTTTCGATGGATATTGTTGATTACTGAGCAAATGCTTGAAAAAGATAAATGGATACAAAAGGATGCCAAATAATCACTGGATGAATTACACAATGAGCCAAATAGATGTCCTTTTGATTTGTGTTTACCTCGCTTCAGATGATGTGCATGTGCATATAGGAATAGTTTTAGTACTAAATGTCAACTAGTTCTTCCCTGAGATCTACATTATCGTGACATTCACGACCAAATTATTTCCCATTGCACTACTGTCACCCCTCTGTCTGCAGGGGATTGGTCCTGGGACCCATGAAGGACACCAGAATCCACAGATCTTCTAGTGGCTTCTATAAAATGACATAGTATTTATATATAACCAGTACAAATCCTATTGTACATATGAAATAATCTATAATAATTACTACAATGTAAATTGTATTGTTCAGGGAATAAAAAGTGAAAGCCTACATATGTTCAGTACAGGTGCAGTTTTTAAAAATATTTTTTACCCCAGATTGGTGGAATCTGACTGTAGAAACCCCAGATGTGGAGGGATGCTTTTATTTGTCAATCTCATCATTTTTCTGGTCGAAGCAAACATACCTCTGAGAATTCTCCAAAGTCTGTACTATCCCTAGAACCAATTCAGATAGATTTTGTACATTTACCTCCAGCTTTAGGCCATATGTATTTTTTGTGATTATGTCAGCTGATTTTACTAGAACAGTAAAGAAATTAACAAATTGTTTCTCATTTTGAGAATTTTATGGATTGACTTGGACCAATTAATTCATTTCATATCACAAATAAACCTTTGCTTGTAAAACTATGGAATACTAGCTAAATTTTCACATTCTATACCAACCTCAATCAGGGCAAATGAGTATGAAAGTCTAGACTTAACTGAACTTAAACAAGTAGAAGCAATATTCTGCCCCTTAAAATATCTCTAACACCGTCAATCCAGGATATTCCAAATCCATATGAAATAAACTTTTGTGGGAGAGTTGTGGGTCTTCGTATGCCTACGTGTACCTCTAAAACTTATATTCTAAATTGAGAGGAAGTGGTATAGATTTTTGTGAAAAAAAATTTGGTATTATAAAAAGTACTAACAGTGTACTTGAAACCTATCATCAATAGGCTATGAATTGGAAATCCACCATCAACTGACAGGTCTCTATCCTGTACAGTCAGACAATAGGGTGTGTTAAGGCTGTTAGAAGAAAGCACACACTATTATTTGCTGGGAAGGACTTTCTGATATACTGTTGAGCACCCATATTATTACCAAAATAAATGAAATATTCTCTTGGTTTCTCCAAACTAGATCTAGATCATAAATCCTAGGACAATTGGTAGACCATCTTTATAGGAGATGTAAAAATATACTACCATTGTCAATTCCAAAAATATCATTGAGCAGATCATTATTTTGAAGATCCTGGCTCGAGAAACTGTTTCTGCTCTTTTTTTTTTTTTTCTTTCTTTCCTTTGAGCTATTTCTTTGTCCTTCTTTTTTAGGGGGGTGCTGGGGATTGAACTCAGGGCCTTGTGCTTATTAGCCAAGTGCTCTATCACTTGAGCTAAATCCCAATCCTTTCCTCCTTCTGAATCTCTTTTTCTTCTTAAACGAACCACACAAACACAAAACTATGTGTACAAAAGGTTGACTAGGGATCGGGCTACTTATTTAAGATATATAGATGACCCTATTTCTTTGGGCTTTGCACAGTGACAATTACTTGTCCTTGATGACACTGATAGTTTTCAGTAGTATTGGTCAGGTATCTGCAAAATGTGGCTTAATTATGTTTTTTCTTTTTTTTTTTTTTCTTTTCCTTCTAATAATATTGGCATTATGTGATGTGTGAGGAAGACTACGAGGGTCAAGTTCAAATCTCATTAAATGGAAGACCAAGCTATCAACAGGGAGTTATTGATATTGTTAACTATTACCACCAGCCCAAGGCAGTCAGTATATGACTGCCTTATCCATGTAAAGTTCTCTCTCCCACTTTTTGATACTTTGCTCTCTCAAAGCGAGTCATCAAGAGCATATACCCAAGAGAGAGTTGAACAGTCTCACCTTCTTTAAAAAGAGACTATCTTCATCCCAGATAAGAGGATTCATCTTTAAGAGAGAGTTGTCTAATAACCCTTATAATGATAATAGTTTTTAATAAAAAAAGTCCTCTTCAATTTGATATAAGCTAACAGTTTAAGAGAAAATATATTATTTTTAATTTTATTCTAAGTAATCAATCCTGGCAGTTAAAATCTCTCTTTCTAAATTTAGTTGTGCTATAACACCTTTTAAAAGTATAACTTCTAAAATTGGGTGTGTACTGAGGAAATAATATAATCAGAAATGATTAAAATACTGCAAAGGGGCAGAAACCAGAATGAGTTAGTGAAGAGATCTCTGGCATGCAGCTGGATAACATGAGTCTTTGAACAGCGTGCACTGTACAAGCTGAAAGATAAATACACACTGTAGTTGACTGACTCATACCTCTTAAAGATACTAAAGACTTGAACAGCTTACATTATTTTTTAGCTTTTTTTGATTATGGTTAACAAAGAGATGAAGAATGATAATAAAAACTATAACAGCATATTTTAAGCCAGGAAAAATATCTCAGCCATCATCAATAGGTTCATTTCATACATGAGGAAATGTTTAATCTGAAAATATTGAAAGACTTGCATTGCAGTGTACAGATATGAAAAGAATAAATAGTCCATTTTCCACCATTTTTCTGATTCCCAAGCCAGTGTTTTATCATCACATTCTATTTTACTATGAAGAATCACCTGGTGAGAATGCCCGAATTGCAGTTTTCTTTATTTGTTCTTATACTGTTTTCCATTTTGATTACCTGCCCAAACTGAAAATAATGTTTCACTGAGTCTCCTTCCCTAGGTTTGGGATCAAAATTAGTTAAAAGTAAAACTTACGTGCCATTTGAAAGCCAAAATTTAAGCAGCACCCTGTAAACTTGTTAAGATTCTCACAGTTAAACTCAGTCACAGACTTTGGAGCAATTTCCTGGTTGGTGTCCACTCCGGTTAGATGTGAAGTTGAGCTCAACTGCTCATCCTGCCGACTCCAGCAGCCGCAGGCCAGTCGCCAGTCCCTTGACTGCAGACCCAGTCAGCAAGGAGTTAGGCTGAGGCAGAAGTTTTCCAAGAGCTGGAAATTTTCACATAACTCTCTCTGAATTGCCCCTTCACAATTACTCTTTAGTAGCGAGATGTGCTTGATTTTATGTTATCTTTCATATGCGCTCTGAACTGTGCATAAATATACCTAGTATTTTTTTTCCCATTTTGTATGTATATGCTTCATCCTGTTAGCCTACCAAATGAAGGAAATAGACAGGTATTCTTTTTAGAAAATAAAGAAAAAGATTACTATAAAAAGTGATTTAAGAAGCAAAGATTGACAGAAAGAAAGTGAGATCAAATTTGTTATTGTATTAGCTGGTTGCTATCCAAAAATGTCAGTCTGGATGCCTTGAACAACAGGAATTATTTTCTCAAAGTTGTTCAGGCTAGAAGTCCAAGATGAAGAACAACATTGGCTCCTGTTGTTCTCTCTCTCAGCTTAGCCGGTCACCTTCTCACTGGGCCGCTGGTTCCAGCAAGCCCCACTGTGTACTGAGAGAGGCAGTCTTTCAGATCCGGGCCTAACCCTCATCACCTTATGTAATTGTAATTGTGTCCTTTGCATCCTAATCTCCAAATACAGTTATGCTGGGGATAGGGTTTTAACATATGAATTTGGGGGTGGGCATAAACACGTAGTCCATAAAATACCTTGAACAAATAAAAATAAGCAATAAATCAAATAAACTTATATAAACAAAAAGTCAAAAGTGATAAGATCACTAAACTGAATGTTTCAGATTATCTGTTATTAAATTTTCATCCTAAATGTATGTCCTTCTCACTTAATTGGAATTTTTCTTAGTAATTTATTTGTGAATTTAAATTTCTTTTAATGATACATACAAATTGTACATATCAATCGGGTAGCGTATCAGTTAGTGCTTTCTAGAGAAACATATATAATACAAGATAGACAAATATATAAGAATTCACAAGATTATCTTACATTACTATCTCACTACTAAAGAGTAATTGTGAAGGGGCTCAGAGTCAGGTGTGGAGGAGTGTGAAAGGAGAGTTGAAAGATCCAGTCGAAGGCAGGCGCTCAGTGTAGGATCCTTTGTGAGTGTGTATCAGAGGCTGAAGGATCTGCACTGGAAGCGAAGAGACGACGTCCAGTGAGAAAGAGAAGGCTGGAGCGTCTCTGAAGAGACAGAAGCAACCCTTCCTTCTCTGTTTTGCTTTTGTGCCATTATAGTGATAATCCTCCGTTGAGTGGGTCTTCTACACCCACACCGTGCTGAGCCAGTTTAGTTGGGCGTCCCTCAGACACAATCGGTGAGCTATCCCGGGTAGTGTGTGATGTTCTGATGCACATTCACACTGTGTAAGGCATAATCAGATTAAATATCCGGAGGGTTTTTGTAATCAAAGTGCAGATTACCAGATATACTGAATGTAAATTTCTACAGAGGGAGACCTAGAAACTTATAAGAAAGTTCTCCAAATTTGCTTGATGAAATCTAATTTATAAATAGCTGGCTTATAAAAGAAATGTAATTCACTGGACATCTGGTTTTAGTCATGATACACCAGAAATGTTAAGGGCAATTTTGTCCTTTGTCCCTAAAGTGAAAGTGCTACACGTGATCAGCAGTGCTTACTACTGCATAGACACCAGTGCTGATAACAACAACAAAAAAGCTTAAAAATCT
The DNA here is from genome assembly GCA_004026905.1 of Hystrix cristata. Classification (NCBI taxonomy): domain Eukaryota; kingdom Metazoa; phylum Chordata; class Mammalia; order Rodentia; family Hystricidae; genus Hystrix; species Hystrix cristata. Next base: position 47,362 of record PVJO010006142.1, read on the forward strand.
AACCTGCTCTCACATTTGGGCTAATAATGAAGGTCAGTGGTCATTAACTCTTTTCTCATTGTTTCCTGACAGGTTTTTCTTTCTTCACCCCAGCCAGTGAGCCACAGCACCTCAAGGTAGATCAGAGGGCACATAATCCCCAAATAGGTGGGGCCTGCAGTCCCTTGCAGCTTGAAGAAGCTACAAAACAAAGACCTCCACTCCCTCAACACCCCATAAAGAATTATGGGTATTTGTGTCTCTCAAGGGGAAATGAGAGAGGGGCATGACTAAAACTGGCTGGGAAAGTAGGCATGGCCTGTTAATTACAAAATCCCAAACAGATGGTGACTTCTTAGGAGAATGGCCTAGACCTGAAGTCAGTCTGAGGTGCAATATTATACCACCACCTCTCAAGACCCAAATGTAAAAGTTCCCACAGGAGTAGAAGTTCTCACGGGTTTTGGTGAAATTTAGAGAGCACAAAGAAACCCATTAAAGAGACAGGACTATCATATCTTCTCATGATAGCCCATAATCTCTCAGATGCGGTATGTATTTTTACTCTCTTTTTATGTCTATTTTATTTTTATTATTTTTTCTCTGGCCTGATCTCACTCAGCAGAGCCAGTGTCTCCCAATCTCCATTCTGCCTTTTTAAAGAAACTTTATCATTAGTTTAAAAAAAAGAAGTAGATGAAGTGTTATTACAAGAATACTTAACAATGTTTTTTAGTATCAACTACAATTTGATATAAACAAGTGATCAATTTAAGGGTAATGTGAACACTCACTGTGTTCACACTAAGAAAGTAGCTAGTTTTATAGATGACACAAAGAAAGACACAATGTGGTTTATAATTTTAAAAACACAGAAGTTTTAGTTGGAATAAGTCAGTAGACATAATGTAGACAGTAATAGGCGAGGCTGAGAGAACTGATTTAAAGAAGTAAGTTAAAGTGGAATGACATAAACAATTTTTAAAGTATATTTTATTGAAGCAAATGTCTTTCCAGACAAATTAAACTTTTTTATCTTTTCTGGAGGATTATAATCCTCTTTACATGACTAGTATTAATATTTGGGAACAGACAATGTAAATAAATGTGAGGCTGGGGGTGTAGCCCAGAGGTTAGAGTGTTTGCCTCACAAGCACAAGGCCCTGAGTTCCATCTCCAGCACCAATAAATAAATAAATAGGAAGATACTTCAGGATTATGAGAATGAGGACCAGGTATGGAAATTAATATTCTGTCATTAAGGCAACAAACTGGTCCAGTGGTTTGGGATTTTTAAATTCATTATTTTTTTCACTAATTATACATGTCCATTGGCAGTTTGCCAATTGTAATGTATGCATAAAGACAAAAGCCATATAATTAGCAGTGGATGGCCTGTTTTGGCTGAAAATCTCTCCTCGATACATCAGAAATGCTTATGTTGAAGCAATTCTTCTTGATACAATTCTTTTTGGAATGAATAGAGCTGTCTCTACTGAACTTATATGTCCACAGCTAAATACACATACACATTCTTCCCATAATTATTAGTTTTCTGTTATTAAAGGCATTGGAAGACCAGGAGCACGAACATTGCTTTTAATAGAATGTTTTCTAACTCTATAGCACAAAATATTTGTTATAGCCATCAAGAAAAAAAGAGTGCTGACTCTCAGTAACTTATAGTTGACTATATTTTCCTGTTTTATGTGTGCTTTGAGTTGCATATGTACTATATTTCATAGTAGATTTTAGCACAGGATCCAGATGTTCCTGACACTTCTATTTTCATACCTTTATATAAATGAACTTGAAATGATTCTGGCAACTCCAGGGACTGCATTAGTCACAATAAAAGGTACATATTTTTGTCTTGTCTACATGGGGACCATCTATGTATAACTAGATGTTGAGTAACTAGTCATTTTTTATGTGTCCTTGAAATGATGTTATTTACAAACTACTGATTTGCTATGCCTGGCCATCTGGTTTTAGATGAAGCGCTGCAGTGACTCTATTTTTATTCTATTTGCCTTTGTTTAAAAGGACTTTCTAAATATTATCAATACCAAATGTTCTATGATTGTTTATGGTAATAGCCTGGAAAAGTATTATATGTTTATTCCAGTTTGTTGCATAGTACATTTCTAAATTTACATACCATCAGATTTTTAGCCAACTTTATAAAGTGGCAGAATTAAACAAAATGTTATGGTGTTTTATAGATGTTGTATGACACACATTATTTCTTAATAACTGTGAGAAGCTGTAGTTACACACCACCTGTTCTTTCTCTAGTTAAGATCCAGACTGCTAGTTAAAAGCTCCGGAAGAGCAGTCAGGAATATTTTGGGACAAGAATAATTATTTTGGACAAGGTATAAACACGTTTAACACTCATTTTTTAATCTTTAGAGTGAATATAATTATAGCATCAATTCGTATAATTCTATAGATTAAATGAGATAGTCTATTTGTGCAGCTGATGAGACCATCAAGTAAATTAGCCATACATTATTAAGGATAGTCTGTGTAGAGAAAGACTATCCTTCTCATCACTTCTAACTACCATAAATATATTCTAAATTTAATATTAGATATAAACTATTAACATATTTTCTTATAATGCATTTATAAATGATCACGAGGAGTTTGTGGTGTCATGTTCTACATTTTAAGAATACTATTAAAGAGTTGATGAAAATACAAATATATACTCATGAACAATGTGTATTTAAAATTCACAAATTATTTCTAAATATTAAAATATACACTTAATATCCTCATAAATTCTCAGGGAAGCTCCACATACATAGACAATCTCATTCGAAGGAAATCCACAAGTGGAAGACTGTTATCTGTAGAACCACAGGAGATTTACTTTCTAGCCAATACTTGTTTTTTAATAGTTTCTAATCTGATGTATATAAGATAACAACACATTTTTTCAATATGAATTATTGTAATCATTTGTAAGTTTGAGTAGCTTTCCACATATTTATTCACTTTGCATGTAGCATATCCTCACAACTCCAGTGTTCGAGTGGAAGCTGAATTGGCATGTAGAAAAATTATGAAATCCACTTGTACCATAACCGTCAGGCTTTGAATATCACTTCGATTCTTGGATTTTAACTGCCTTCATCTGTGAAATAAGGATAGCAAGAAAGACTTCTTCACATAGTTATTGTGAAGTTATCAAGTGTTTAGAACAAAGTCTGAAACAAAATAAACACACAACGTTTTTGTTTCAATTGTATTTTTGCTCATTTTGTTGAACATTCTCTTATCAATATACAAAATTTATTATAAACCACAAAGAGACTTTTAATTATAGAAATTGAAGACATCTTGTCACTTTGTGGCTTTTATAGTCACAAAGTTATATGCTTTTTATTCTGTGGGGAGATTTACTTATTTAGTGAAATCTTATTTTGTGATTAATTAAAATTATTTATTGTATAATTGATCTTATGTTTTTTTCTGTTAAGGGTCACAAATTAGTTAACTAATGTTTATTTTGTAGAGGAGACATCAGTCATTTACAAATGGATAAATAGCACTAGGGTGTCGTTTTAGATATTTCAACTGTCTCAACACATGTATTACCTTTCCTGAAATATAGTTAATTTCTATGTAGGGAAATAAATACCTATTCTCCCCTTTCTGTCTACTATCATTTACTTCTTATCTATTTTCTAGGTATAAATCATCCACTTTTACCACATCACTATTTTCTTTCTTCAGACTTTTCAGTGTTATTGGGCATTTGCCATTCCATGTGAATTGTGGTCAACTCTCACCACTAAATTCATTTAAAATATTTCCTTAGATTCAATTTTAAAGATTTTAATAAGGATGAGTGTAACACTCTTATGTTAACGCTTCCTTTTTGTAATCAAATAATTTTCCCACTATATACAGCTCTATTTTTTCCAATATTTTGTGATCATCATAGAATTTTTACATTTTTTAAAAAAATTTACTCCTACTTTGTTTCTGTGTTGTTAATATAAATAGGATTATTGCCTACATTTTAAGTCGTAAATATTGCCTTACAATGATGCTATGGAATATTAGTTGTTCTTATATTTAACAGCTTTGTGTTTGTTTTAGTGCAGAATGTGAGCCAATCATGCTGATTGTGAGAAAAATATCATCTTTCCCTAAATTGTACGCCTTCTTTTCATTGATGAATTGAAATGTCTTATAATTCCAATATAAAATAAAGCTTATATGGTGATAGTAGCCTATTCTGGATACACCTTAAGATTGCTGTTTCGGGTAGGATTTGAATGGCTGTTTCTCTGTTCACAATGCTGAAGTCCGGAGTCACCCTACTGCTTTGCTCTTACAGCAATAACCAAGAAAAATTGCTAGTATTTGCAAGGAGTTGAAAGTTCCTTTTTCCACTCTGATCTTCTGATCTCCAATGACAATTTCCAAGTAGTGGAATTTAACAGGAAACTGAACTGTTTGGAATTCCAGGAAATACATTATTTAGATTTGAAACTACAGCAATAGAGAAAATGACAACAGACAGACACTTTAAGGATGAATCTTCTCCAAAATAATGACCTTCTCCTCTTTTCTTAGTTTATAATGAACATATTTAAGTCATAGTATGATATTTAATTATAACACATAAGTGTTTTACATGTTTTACATGTTCTTTGGCCTATTAGTCTGGTTTTTCAATCTGCATATATGATTATTAATTCTATAAAGACTTATAAGTTAAATGAATCTGATGCTGGGAAAATAAAAGAGGGATGAAGGGAGGGGGAAAAAAGGAAATAAAATGTGTTGTGTACATTGTAGTACCAGTTTCCTACAGTGAATGTAATCATTATGTACTGCAAACATTTACAAATAAAAGCCAACAAATTCAGAAAATACATTTTGTTCTCAATTCATCTGTCAATATGATATATTACATGAACCTACTCTGGTGTTGATACATACCTTCAGTCCTTAAATAAACTGTCTTAGTAATCACGCCTAATTTTTACACAGCACTGTTTTTATTTATTTATTTTATTTATTTTATTTATTTATTTTTTTTTTTTGTGGTGCCGGGGATCGAACTCAGGCCCTTGTGCTTGCAAGGCAAGCACTCTAATCACTGAGCTAAATCCCCAGCCCCTGCAGCACAGTTTTTAATTGGTCAGTGTTTGATTGCTATTTTAGCATGTTTTGCACAAGTGATAGTTACTAATAAGTTTTTTTTTTTTTTCATTTTACCAACCTCAGGTATAGATGAATGATCTAATAATCTAATACAACATACTGGCAATCTTCCTTTCCATTATTTTCTGATACAATTTTATGACATAGGATTATATATTCATTAAAGTAAATCAATGGTGCTTAAATTCTATGGTTTCTGGTTTGGGGGACAAAGAGAACACCACTAAGAGATATTTGATTATTTTAATTTTAAATGCTATCTTACATATGTTATATGATGTGTACATACAAACATACAGGTCCATGCATACGTGTTTATGAGCAACTGTGTTTCCAAATGAGTGGTCTAAGAGGAAGATTTCAGTAACTGACCTAATTTCCTCCCTTTATAGTGTTTTCATTTATGCAGTAGTTTATTATTCACTACCTCTATGATACTTAATTTTATTTTGATTCCTTTATTATAATTTTTAGTAGAATGTTATTCTACTAGCTATTTTCTACATCTCTTAATCTCCAAAGATAGTAACATGACATTCTTTTTACCTGTGCACTTTTATTCTGAAAACTATGACTTACGATAATTCTTAGATTAAACATCATAGTTGAAGAAGCCCATATTATGAGGTTATGGTGACTTGTGGGCTGTTCCAAGAGTCTCAGGTAAGCAGCGGTAAACTTGCTCCCCAAATGACGTGAACTCACCGGACAATGTGCGTTCAGAGACGTGCTCTTGAAGACAAACACCGAATCGTGAACTTATTTTTACTGTGGCACAAAATGATCAGTAATATTAAGTACACAGACATAAACACATTTACTCTGAGATTATGCTTTCATCACATAAAAAACTCTCTCCCAATTTGTATCAACTCATTTCTTCCTATACAAGAAAGTGCATACTATTTTCAAGCTCCATTATATTTTTAAAGCAAAAATTAAATCAAAAATATTAATGATTCAGTCTTAACTTTATTCTACTGTGGCTCAATAATTCTTTTAGTGGACAGAGATATGTTACAATTCCAAAAATCTTTAGTGGATTCTGATTTCTTAATCAGATTTAAAAAACCTAACTAATAACAGAAAGATGTTGTAATTACATCAGTGATTAAGTCACATACTAGGGTTTAGTATGCTAACATAGAATCAGAAATTTTTCCTGTCGTTTTGCTTGTATATGTGAGACAAGCTGCAGATTGTACCCAATGGCACTGAAAGGCCTATCGGTTCTCGTTTGTTCATTTAATTAACAAATAGTGCGAAGTAGAGTAAGTCTCCCTTTCCCCATCCATAAGATAAGCGACAGATATTAAAATATGAGAAAGCACTTTGTTCTGTTTATGTTCTCTGCGTGCCTACACCCATCCAGAGCTTTTGAAATCAGATACAAGCTATTCCCTAAGTGACCCTTTGGTGATCCATAACATCTTCGTGAAAGCCCAATGGACAGAAGTATGAGATGATCAAACGGGAAGAGGGTTGAAATGCTGAAATATTTCTTTCAATTACAAATAAAACTGTAGGTAAAAGAATTATTTTAGAAGTCAGAATAAAATATTACAGAAGTCAGTGCCGACTACAAGTCACGTTGCGTAGTAGTTGTGGATAAATTTCCTACACAATCTGCCGCACTTGGAAGGAAGAATACAAGATATTGTTAGTTTCCAAAACCTGTCTGCTCCAGGGAGAATTACAGCCTGATTTAAATGAGTCTAGTGGCCTCTTCTATAGAGAAGAGAATCTGATTTCATCAAAGGGGCTTCAGCCTGTGGCGTGCTGTGGGTGGTGCGGCCCACGTCGCAGCCTGCTGGGACCAGCGCCGGCCATCAGCGTGTGTCAGGGAGCACAGATTTCGATTTCGCTCCGTGTGCGGCGAGGAGCTCCGGGCGCCTGTGCCGGTCAGCCTGCAGGGAAACGCTGCAGCGAAGAGGGCCGGGGGAGGCGCCCCTCCCTAGCTAAAGGGCCCAAGAGCTGCAGGAAGACAGTGTTCCCGCCTCCCCTGAGGACATGCGTGTGAAGAGGTGTCTGATTTAGCCCTTCTGACAGCCCACAGGAAACTTGCTCCGCACTGCAACAGAATGTGAAATAACAGAATTTTCATCCTTGAGTTTAAGAAAAGGAAGTTAGAACTTAAAATTCTAAGTGTCTCTGATAAGCAGGTATTGTGTCCCACGTATGAAACACTTTCATTTACCAAAGCACGGCCTATGCTTGTAAAATCTCAACAACTCGTCTCCGGCTATGTAGTAAATACGCAGTTGTGGAGGAGAAACAAACCTGATAACGGGAACTGAAGCAGCAACCGAAATACAAGGATGAGAAATTTTGGACTGTATTAGGCACAGTTTATGAACTTAGTTTCAAATTTTGTTTTGATCGCTTGATCGTGGTTTGCGTTTGTAGACAGATTTTATAAACTTCCTGTTTGTCAGTTTCTACATCACAGATTGTGAACAGTGTTCACATTTTGTAAGATTCAGATAGGACTTTTTTCTATTGGGTAGGCCAGGATCTAATACTTGGTAATGCCTCAGATCGTATTTGAGTTTATTTTTATGCATCTCTAGAAGCTATGCTGATTCTAGAATACCATTCAACCGTTATGTTTGAGAATGAGAGTCATAATGTCCTCTGACTTGCTCTGCAATGATTCTGTCCTCTATCTGGAATGCAATCACATCATCTTCTTTCACACAATTTATAATGCAATGCGTTTATGCCATTTGTTTGTTTGTTGAACAACAAACCCAGCTTATTTTACTCCATTGATTGTAAAATAACATTTGATGAGTTACAATTATCTGATTATTGCAAATAAAAAACTTCATATGAAATTTTGTAGCTTCAAGAACTATAACTAGAAAGCAATGAAGACATAGAAAACTTGTTTTTAAAAAACAAAAATCTACATTAAGAGAAACACAGATAAACTCCTTTGAAATACTTATTTATGAAGCAAACCCAGGAATATCTCATCATGACATACTGAAAGGAAAACTACTTACTTACATCTTCTTACTGAAAATTGACTCCTCAGTCTATTTTGTATGTCATGTGAAATGACATGGATTAATATTCTGTTACTCATCCGCACTTGTTTGAACCAAAATTTCGTGAATTCTATAGTATTAAAATATGTCTGAAAATGTATTTTTTCTGCATATGAGCATTTACTTAACAACCATTTAATGTCCAGAATTAACTTCTATTTAAAATAAACTAAAAATAATAGTTAACAACAGAATTTTTTTTTTTTTCTGTAAGGAGTTTACGGTCATCACAGACAAAAAACAAACCCATTTGTAATACAATTAAAAATTCTAAATATTATTTATTATTTAGACATATTATTTATTCAGTCTGTAACATACTATTATAGTTAATCACATTGTCTCTTCCCTAGTTTTTCACACCTCTGTTCTAATGTTACCCTCTCAAACCATCCACATAAAATATCAACCCTCCTCCAATACCAAGACGGCTAACTTTCTTATTTTTATGTATTATTACTTTTAGTTTTTGTTTATAAGTATTGTAGCCTATTATTTTACATACTACTATTTTATAAAACATGACTTTTTATCTTTTTAATTATTTATAAATAATTAATATTGTTACGCACGAAAGCTGGCTGATCTAACTTTCTTTTCTCCACACCAGACTGAAGATCTAAAAAGTAGAAATAATCTATGGTTACTGCTGTGACCCTGAACCTGGAAAAACTAGAGACATAGTAATCCTCAAAAATATTACTGAATGAGAGAAAATAGTGTGTAGGCATCAAAAATAAGGAGAAGCTGATGTGTTACAAGTAAGATGAGATAAAGAATTATAGGTCCAAAATGTAATATTCACCAGCAATAACAGAAAGACTAGAAAAATTAGAGAATTTGGAGATTATTTGGGAAGTAAAAAGAAGTTCTGTGTCTGAAACACAGTGAAAACTAAAGCTTCAAGATAAGCTGGTGTTTTGCTTAGCTTTCCTGACACCCACAAATTAAAGAGTAAAGTGGTATGTTTGTTCTATGGCTTCAAGGGATTCAGTCCCACAGCAGGAACACCGAGGCCGAGGAGGATGGCTGACCAATATTACTCACCTATTGGTGGCGGAGAAGCAGATCTGGGAAACTCTTCCAAACAGAAAGTGGCAGGGTCTGGACGTAGTACACGAAGTGATGCCTCCACGACACATCCAGACCCAGAAATATACTTTACTACCCCTTGGGCAACTTACGAGATGAGAATCCAGATTAACTGTTAAGTTTGGTAACACACAAAGTACAAATTATTTCAGCTTTGCTAGAGAACTTTGACATTTACGTTCATTCTACATCCACTAGACTAAATTGTTTTATGAACATGATAATAGAATCCAATTTACTTAACTAATATTTACTATATTTAAACTTACTATATTTAAAATTTACTAAATTTTAAGTCATTTTTAAGTAGTTTAACCTTTTAATTTCCTCAGATATATGTGCCTAATTGAGCACACATTGTGATTTTTGTAAGTCTTTTGTCTAATTTCCTAAATTTTGCGATTTTCATATTATTTTTACATATTTTAATTAAATTTTTTGGTGATTAAGAAATTAACTTCGGATATCAGTCAATTTATACATATTTGAATTTATTTTGTGATCTTATATTGTTCATGTTAGTGAATTTTTCATGCATTGTTCATTAAAAGTTGTTATCTGACCATTTTCATTATAAGCTTTAAAATATTAATTACATCAAATTGTTTGATTAATAGAGTTGTTAAGCTTTTGTATATTCTTTGTGAATCTTAAGGGCTTTTTTCCCCCTATTGATTGTTAATAGGAGAGTGTCAAAATATCAAATTATGATAGTGGGCTTGTCCATTTATTTTAGATACCGTGCCCTGTTTAATGCATTTTTTTAAAACGTGACACTGGAAGTCAAAGGCAGGGCTTTTGCAATGAGCTACGTCCTCCGCCCTTTATTTTTTATATGAGACACGTTCTCATTAAATGTCTAACTTGCCCAGGCTAGGCTCAGACTTGATATTCTCCTGCTTCAGCCACCAAGATTTCTGAGATTATAAATGTGCTTTCATTGGGTTTACAGCCTCCATAGATAGTATCTGGATATATTTTTAAGAAGAAAAATACTTGGCATGACACAGACAATGAAGAAGACTATAGCCAATAGATGTGGACAAGAGTTGTGTTTCCACCAAGTAAGGAAAACCCATGGCTGACACCAACTAGAGGTCAGAATGAGCAAGGAAATTTTCTTTGGAGGGAGTATAGCTGACGCCTTGATGTTAGACGTCTACCCCACAGAACCACGAGAGAACACAAAACTTCTGTTTCAAGTAATCTATGATGTCAGCAGAAAGAAAGTAATATAGAACCTTACAGCAGGCGTTGAGACACTGCTCTAACAAATACCTAAAACGTGTGTTTTGGAATTGAATAATCAGTTAATGTTAGAAGAATTTTGAGACATAATATAGAAAAAGCCTAGATTTCCTTGTAGTGATTATTGGCAGAAATATCAATATTAAATGGAATTCTGATGAGAGTACAAAAAGAACAAAAGAGAACTAACTAGAGAGCTTCTATGGTCCCAGAAAATGCATTTATCTTCATGAATAGAATACTGTTAGAACTATGAATATTAAGGTTGCTTCAGATGAGACTTGAATGAGAAAAATGTTATTGCACACTAGAGAAAAATAATTTTGCTATAAAGCAGCAGAAACCTTGAATCTTGTGCTATGATTAGATGGAAAGTAAAATATCTAGATGATAAACTTTTAATTTAGCTGAGATTTCCAAGAAAAGTGTAGAAACTCTAGACTGGTTTGTCTGTGTTGCTTATGGTTGGTGTGAGAGACAAGAGAGGAATTGAGAAAGGAAGTTTCAAACAAAAAGAAAGACCACCAACACTTGATGATTGCCTTACTGCCCTTTGTGTTGTTTTAATAGAATAGCTGAAAGTGGTTAATGTATAAATAAATTTATTTTGCTCACAATTCTAGTGGAGAGAAACAGCATGGCGCTGGTGCATGGTGCATTACATCATATGTGGTGGAGAAGTGTGAGGAGAAGTAGGCAAATGCCGATGGACCTAAACCTGTGAGGCGGCTGCAACATATAACAACCCACTCTCCGGGTAACTAAGTCCCGCAGGAACTACGTCAATCTCATCTGAGGGTGGTGTTCCTTATGACCCAATTGTTTTCTTCTGAGATCTACCACTTCTCAATACCATTCCTTTGAAGAGTTAAGCCTCATCGTGTTTTCAGGAAGCCAAAAGACACTCTAATCAAAACACTGATCTGGAAAACTATCAGTGTACGCAGATACTTCACCCTGGAAACAGAGCTATGGGTAGGGCTGGACAGACAATCACTGAGGAAATTAGGTGTATCTGATCAACCATCTTATCAGAAGACAAGAATAGAGACAAGTTTTTGAGAAACAGTGCAAAGCCCTCTTATCTAATGAGATGGATCCCGCTGAAATCCGTGGAAGCCTGACAGGGTGTAGAGAACTTTACACTAGCAGACACACTGTCAGCTTATACTAAAAAGGACAGAAGTGGGGAGAAAAAGGCAGAAAGATTTCAAGGGCAGAACTGTTGATGTAGATGCAACAGGGAGGAAGGCCCGAAATGAGAGCTAACAGAGCTGGTGCCACTCTGGGACAGAAGCATAGTACTGATGGGGCCGAAGGAAGAGTGGGTAGAGCTCCTTCCTCCACAGTAGTTTGTAAATCTTGGGATATTTATGCTATCTTAAGATCCGTTTTCTATTTCCGATACTTTATGTTGATGTTCTTTAGAAATGCCATTGATTTCTAACTATAAAGTATCAAGTTCACTTTGTAATTCTAGTTTTTTCTGTAGGCTTCTGGATTTTGTACATGCAGTATCATTTGAACACGTACAAGGATAAACTCAATAAATAATATTTCAAGTAAGCGACAATAGCAAGTATCGGTCTCATTGCCATTGGGAAAGGGAACAATATATTTATATTCAAATTGAGAATTCCCTCTTTTCTTTTTAGTTTACATATATATATGTATTATCTTAGTCAATAAATGTATGTTAAACTTTGTTAAATATTCTCCCTTCAAGTGTTAATTACATTTTTATTCTATTAATGTGTTTTTTGTTGGGGAGCAGTACTGTCGATTGAACTCAGGGCCTTGTGCTTACTAGGCAAGCGCTCTACCACTGAGCTAAATACCCAGTCCTACTCTATTAATGTGTAACTATATGAGTTTGATTTTATTAAAATAATTATCGAACTAATCAGCAAAGTCCAACTTCTTGATGAAATATTGGCTATCTATAATTTAATGAGATTTATTCCTTGAATTATTTTTTTAATTTAAAATTTTGTGCTTGTGAAACAATCTAAAAATCAACTTTTCATCAAGTATTCTTTTTTAAAAATTTAATTTTATTGTACTGTTTGGATAGACATAATGATCACATTCATCACAGGGAATTTGTACCTGTACATATTATGTCTTGATTCTTCTTCTTTTTTTTTTTTTTTTCCCGATTCCCTCACCACTCTTTAACTCGTCTTCCCCTCATTTTTTCCTTCTATTCTTTTTTTTTTCCCCTTTTCCCTTCCTTGTAATGTTATTGTTATCAAGATTGTTCAGGTCTTCTAAAATAGTTGAGAAATATAAGCACATGGAGTAATTTTAAAATCTGCTACAATATATTTGTTAAATGAATAGATGAATTCTACCTACAAAATTAACTGGGTCCAGAGCGCTCTTTGTGAAAAAGTGTGTAATGAATTCTATTTTCTTTATTGTGTATAGTATTACAATGAATCCATATCTCTACTTTTGTCAATTTTGATAAGTTGCATTTTTTCATAATTTTTAAATTTTTTTATTTAAGTTTATTTGGTAAAATTATCCACAATATTTTCATTGCCTGATTAACTTACTACACATAATTGGAACCTCAAAGAATTTTTTACATAGAAAGTTACTGACATATATGCATCTGAAATTTTTAAAAAGTATAATTTATTCTAGATATAATGAGAGTTTCTTAAGAAATTGACTAAAAGTAAAGATATCTATAAGGGATATTTTCTATTTTTGCACCACATACATATTTATAACTGTTACTTTCTTCTGTAAAATTTTAAATATATTAATTCAAAATATAATTGAGACAGTCTTACTTCTAGCATTTTAAATCAAAATTTATGTGGAATAAGAATTTATTCCTGAACATATATATGTTTATATATATATATAATTTATGATATTTTCATTCCAGTTTTGATAAATAATGAAATTATTATGCTGTGTTATTTTATTTTTAATTTCTTGCTTTTTTAGTATTATATAAGGAAATTTAATTAATCGAACTCTATTTTTTTTTTTTTTTTTTTTTTTTTTTTTTTTTTTTTTTTTTTTTTTTTTTTTTTTTTTTTTTTTTTTTTTTTTTTTTTTTTTTTTTTTTTTTTTTTTTTTTTTTTTTTTTTTTTTTTTTTTTTTTTTTTTTTTGGTGCTGGGGATCGAACTCGGGCCCTTGTGCTCACTAGTCAATCACTCTAACCACTGAGCTAAATCCCCAGCCCTGAACTCTATTTTTCTCTTACTTGGAATCAACAGTTATTTTTAAATAAATGTAAAAAAAATTTAAATATGACTATTTGTAATTGAATCACTTATGAGTCATTATAATAATGATACTTGTAAATAATTCTTCTGTTAGAGGTATTTTAAAGGAATTAGTTGTTGAAGTTTATACAAACATTATCTTTTCCACCTCGCAAGACTCTCCTGAAATTAGATTTTGTTAATACATAGATTTTTTTTTCCTATAACATCAAGTGAGTCTCAGGCAGATTCTAACAGAATAAAGAGACTAATAACGAAGATGTATTCTTAAAACCTTTGAGACCATCCCCATGTAATGTGCACTTCAGAATTAATAGAGGCCAAAGGGCAGCATGAGCTGATGATGTACCCTGTGGACTAGGTTCCCGCTCTTACTGTGTGGTTTTCTCTTACATAGCAGCTTTCAGAGTCAAGCAGCTAATATATTTTACATTACTTCAGCAAAGTCACAAAAGAGCGTGAAAAGACAGAAATGTTCTGGGTTACTCACAGATAGCTGAAACTATAATTGTGCATTGTTTAAATGTAAATCCTATGTCTCAAATCTTATCTTCTTTTCAATTAAGAAAAGTGAGACCTGGATTTATTAATCAATTATTTTGGTATTTGAATATATGGATGCATAAGAAGGGTAATCATACAATATCATTATTAAGAACTGCATTTTATTTCATATAAAATATCACACATATCAAAATATTCACAGCATTTTTCTATTATAGCTTTCTATAAGATTTATGTATCTATAGACATTTAAATATATTTTAAAATTTTTATGTACGTTTGTATGTATACATGTATGTATGTATGTATGTCATTTTTCAGACTATTTCTCTGAAAAGAAGCATTTCTTCTTCCTCTCTTTATGGAGACCACAAACCCATTTGCATCAGTAGGATAAATGAAAAACTAATGCATATATTTCTTTAAGGGGGTCATATAATATTAGCTGTAAAGCGCTTGGGGGTGCCAATCAAATATGTAACTTTTGACCATAACCTTGATATACCTGGATATGCACTAAAAGGCATAACTGCTTTTCCAAGGTAAAAATGATACTTCCAACTACAAACCTTAATGAAAAAATCTTACTACCTGAAAATATCCCAACATTTATAGTCTTGATATCAATTATATATATCATATATATATAATGCCTATATATATATATGTCTCATTATATGTATGGCATTTGACAGTAACTAAAGTATTATGTTTGCTACCATTTCTGTTACCATTTATCCTACAACATTTGAAACTGTTCTTTTTAGTTGTATTTTCACAGAAATTTTATAAAGTTACTTCTGATATATAAAAACCTTATTTTTAAAAGCCACCACTGTAACTAATTGTTACGGATTCTTTTGTTTCTACTCACTCCTCATGATCATAGAATCTTTTATCACAATTATGAAAGCCATATAAAATCAAACCAATCAGAGAAAAGTCAATCACAAATGTAAGAAAAGAAATATCTCTGCATTTAAAGAATCACTGATAATAGAAATCAATGAAGAAGGGTAATAAAATTTACTCAAAAAGTGGCAACAAGAGTAACAAAAAAGGTGGCAACAAGAGTAACAAAATTTACTCAAAAGGTAGCAACAAGCTCCATTTTTATTAGAATTCCCTGTTTTGATAGCAAAAATGCAGATTGCTAGGCTTTTCCTGAGATCCATAAAATGCATACTTTCCAAGTGTAGAGGAAGTTAAAACTGTAGATGTGTATACAGAGAAAATCTAATAAACAAATTTGATAAACTCCAAATGGGATCCTGTGAAATCATATTTCAGATTTATTTTAATGAAGTAACTATTTCAGAAAACATTTTTTTCTAATGCTTTCCACTGGAATCAAGACAGATTCAGAATCCTAATTTTTAAAATGAAATGAATTTTGAAATAACATGAAATGAATTTTTAAAATGAAAAAGTCATTTTGGAAAATGGCCTTCACAGAGTGATGCGGTTGGCCTGGATGCAATGTCATGTGTGATGTTTGCCTCAGGTTACTTTATTATTAAAACATGAGATTTAAACTTGGAAAACTTGTGTTAACAGAAGGTAGATGCAAAAACAGTTTTAATCTTCCATATAATTTTGCTTTGATGAAGAAATTAAATATTTCTCTTATATTCTGATAAAACATGGACTTTCCTTGCAAGGCACCAAATTAGTATCTTCTACACAGAAATGGAAAATTATTGTATTTCAGATATAAAAAGGGAACTGCTACTTGTGAAGTGGATGTAAACTGAGAGTGTTAAATCACAGGAATTACACTTTTAACCCTATGCAGATACATGCTTGATAACATAGGCTTAATGTGAGGTAAGCATTGAGGAAAGTTATTTGCATATAGCAGGGAGCTGAAATAGTGTACGTTGTTCCAGCAACCACAAATGTGAAATCATCTTTGCCTGGATTACTCTAAAACAGTTATGCATAAAAAAATTAGAATCCATAGCATTTTCTATAATTGTGCAACAAATTACCTTACAAGTTAAGGGTTTAAAACAATAATAGGTATCTCACAATTTCTGAGGGTAAGTAATCTACAAGTAACTCAACTGGGTAACCCTTGCCTGGATTTCTTATGTGATTATAAATCAAAGCACCATCAACTGAAGGCTTGAATGAGTGGGAAAACATTTTCCTAGTATAACTTATACAGACGTATAACTTACACCTGGCAAGTTTTGCTGGTTACTATCAGAAAACCTTAGTTCCATGCCATGTAGATGTCTCCTAGGTCTTTGACAAGGGAAGCAGATTCTCTCAGAGCAAGTAATCCAAAAGACAACAAAGTGTAAGCCACAGTGTCTTATGATGTATCATTGAAAACCCATCCAAGTTGCACAAGAGTGTAAATGCAGGGGCAATAATCAATAAGTGCCTTCTTGGGTATTGGCAGGAACAGAGTCCAAACATATCCAATGACCTGGAGCTAACCTGGAGTTGTCCATGTAATGTAGAAATTTCAAACTCACTGATTTCACTTGTGGAAACATTAATTTTATGTTGCTAACTCTAATGTGAGGTGTCCGAGTAGATTTAAAATGATTTCATAATGGCATGTAGTGACACCAGTCTCTAGTTACACAGGTCCTCTGGAAGCTAAGGTAGGATGATTCCTTGAGCCAAGCGATGCAAAGCTGGGATGGGCAACATAGCGAGATGCCATCTTGAAAGAAAGCAGAGCAGAATATTATTAATGGAAGCACAATTTGTAAGTTCTATTAAAAAGCAGCCTTACTTTTTATTTACTACAGATTCTTTAAAATTTACCGATAGTGCAATAATTTTCGTATTGCTAAATTTTTTCATGGCTTTCAAGTAAATTATAAATAACGAAGATTTACTCTGTCCTTGATAGCAGATTTGATCTTTTTCTTTGCTTTGCTACTGTCCTGTGTAGTTTAACTGAATGTATCAGGTGGGGTGCAGGCTTACAGGGTGTACCTTTGGACAGAAGGTCTTTCTGTTTACCTGATTACTAGCTGCTCTGACTTGTCCATCATCAGGTGGAACACAGTAAGGATGAAAGGTACAGGGAGAAAGATGTTTGTTTCTAATCAGCACTGTGACAGATGGGGAGCTGTTAAATCTGATTATCTAACTGAAACTTGCATGGCCTGTTTGAAGAAGTCCCATCAGTCCTCCCATGCGTGTCTCTTAGATAGGATTCAATAGCGCTCAGTGCAGCTGTCTGTCTTCTGGGGTCTATATTTGGTCCATGTGAAAATCTCAAACATGCCCCGGCCCATTCTCTAGTAATTTGAATGTAGTTATATCCCTAATGTAAAAGCTCTTCATCTTTCTGATGCTGCCTCTGAGACATTCAGGATATGACTCAGACTCCGGACAACACTTTTGCAGTGTTCTGTGCAGGCCCCTTGAAGTCCTGCTCTTCGGGCGTGAAGTGAGGAATAGAAAGCCATACCACACCCTCAGGGAGATGAGCTTTATTTAAAGATTCCCAGCAGTGTGAAGGCACACTCCAGTGTCCTTCAAAGTGTCCTCTCCCTTTTCATATTCTAGATTTTTACAATTTTAATCTCTCCTATATGTGAACAATCATTTATTATCATGTGTATTTAAGCTTAATCATATAAAACCTTAACTTTGGAACCCAAGTTTAAACATCTAAAGACTTTACCTTTACTCCTTCGCCTCAACTATAGTCAGATACTACCTTAGCACCATGATGTAGAAACTATTGTAAAAACCTCTTCCTCCATTTGTTTTCAAAGTTATAATGATCTGGTTTTCATAGATGACCTTTATTGTGTACAAGACAACAATCTTGATTACTCCATCTACATTCTGTTTCTTACTGTCACCCATTTTCCTTGGAACTTTTTCTTCACTAACATTGCGTTCATTAGCTTTCTTTCAGTGTGAAGAGATACTTATGATAAACGATTATAAGGAAAAAAGACTTATTTTCATTCATGGTTTCAGAGTTTTGGTCCATGCTCAGTTGACCTCATTGCTGTGAGACAGTATCAAAGCTGGAACATGTAACAGAGGAAACTTCTCGCCTCCTGCTTTGCAGCTGGTAGGTGCAGAGGAAGAAGGGGCTGTTGTCTCTGTATCTCCCTAAAGGATGTGACCCCAACAGACTATCTTCCTTCTTCTAGGCTCCAAAATACTAAAAGCTCTACCACCTCTCTATATTGCCTCAGGCAGAAGAACAAGTTATGTCACACATGGGTCTTTAGAGGACATTCAAGATCCAATTTAGAAGTATTCTCTCGCTTAGATAATACATGACTCAAAATACGGCCTTCTGACGGTGAAAGATACATGCAAGAGGGAGAATTCAAGAAAATTTGAGAGGTATTCTGACTATGTTAAGTAATTGTAAACACCACATGTCAATCTATGTTAAAGTTTTAGTATTAGCTACTCAGTAAGTTTAGAGTTGCCTTGCTTCAGTATTGGCTTGGTATATTTTCAACACTTTTTTTTTTTTTTTTTTGGTGCTGGGGATCAAACTCAGGGCCTTGTGCTTGCAAGGCAAGCACTCTAACCACTAGGCTAAATCCCCAGCCCCTGGCTTGGTATATTTTAACACCTTTCTCAAATTCTTGCTTAAATATCACCATGCAAGTGAATCCTGCTTTTGAAAACAATTTGGTATGGCCTCTTTCGCAATCTTTCAATATTCTACACTCACCCTGAATTATTTAGCATCTTCTTCCACTCTACAGTTTATTTCCTTATTATATTGTCTGTTATTTTTATTGAGATACTGAATATACAGATAGACAAAGGCCAGAGAGAACACCAGCCAAAAATCTGCAGCACACTCAACAGGAAACCAACTTCTGATTTGCTAAGAAAAGTACCAGGGAATCGGTCCATGTAAGGTGGATGGTTACCCTTGACAACAACTTAGGAAACCTGGCAATCACTAAGTTACAGCAATGGGCCCAAATGGTCAAAACTTAATTAACAAGTGACAACTTCCATACTTTTTGTCTGTAATTCCAATTTAGGACCGACCAGAATGTGTACCACTCACCAATCCTATAGGAAGCCCATTTCCTTTTTGCTGGCCTACACTTACCCATCCTAACAGCATCAGAGAACACCAGAAAGTCTTCTCTTTTTTTTTTCCACTAAAAATCTATTCCATGCTTCTGCCTTCTTGACTAGAATGTACATGATAGTAGTTGATCTCTTGTTACAGCAAGCTCTAAATAAATAAGTTGTGATGGTCTCATTTGGTTGCTTTTTTATTCCCAAAATGTCTTCATTGAAAATCACCCCAAGTCTTCAAACTGACAGCTATTTGTATGTGTCAAATTACCTGGGCCACAGTATCCAAATATTAATTTGGCCAACTATTATCCCGTAAGATAAATGTTTGGATGAGTTTTAAACTTTAAATAAGTAGACTCCGAATAAAGAAGATTGTCCTCCAAAATTGTCCATCCATTGTCATTAGTTAATCTTATCTGCTAAAGATCTCCTTTTATGATTTGAAGGCCTTGATGAAAACACACTGACTTACCCTGAGCAAAAAGGAATTTTTAGATTCTGCTCTTCCAGGAGTCTTCAGCAGACTAGACTTCCCTGTAGATTTGTGAGTAATTGCTAGTTACCATAAGCAATACTTATTATGCTCTCCCTCCCTCCCTCACTCCCTCTCTCTCTCTCTCTCTTTCTCTCTCTCACAGACACACACACACACACGCGCACACACACACACACACACACACACACACACACACACACACACACACAGAGAACTTATTGGTTTTCCTATCTGGAGATACAGGATTGACACACAAAATGCCAAAACAACTATCTCACACTCACACTCAACCATTTTGGAATGTAAATACCATGAAGGGAAGATTTGGTTACATTTTTTCACTGATTGTTTTATTCTATGTGGATTTCTACTTCAAAATACAATAAACTATCTCATAAATGACAAAAATGTATCTCGCACAGGTTTTTAGTCTATGAAGTTAAGACTGAGGCACTGGCATATTCATTGTCTGGTGGGGATCTCTTTTCTGGTTTATAGCTCCTCTAGCTATGTTCTCATGGTTGAAGAAGCAAACAAACTTCCTCAGGCTTCTTTTATAAAGACACTTATCTAATTCATGTGGGCTTTGCTCTCTTGATCTAATCACCTCCCCAAAATTCACATCTTAATATTATCATCTAATAGAGGTAGGAGTTCAACATGAAAAACAGGAAGGAACAGAAATATTTGGATTGTAATGCTGATTATGTACCCAGTGCCAATATCATGTCTACCACAAAGCAGGTAAACAATGTATAATGCTTGAATACATGAATAAAAATCTTTCCAGAACGTAGAGTTTGGTTTTTTAGTTTTGTACCTGAGAAATTGAGAGACAGAAATATACTGTATAATCTGCAAATTCTTTTTGAGAGCCAAGATCTCATGAGTTCAAAAAATAATCAAATTGAAGCTACTGAATATTGCCTAAGCTTACCACTGCTCTCTGTTAAGTACACTAGAAACAAAATAAAAAGGAAACCAACATCATACCTCTTATTAATGGAATTTCATGAACACATTTCATCTCAGCTTCTATTTCATGGCATCTAGGTTTGAAGTGCAGATTCAAGCATACTCTGCCTTCCTATAAATTATAAGTAAATCATCATTTGTAATGGGCACTTCATTTTTCATGCGATTTTCTTAAGAGCTCCACTCTGAGATGTCTCATGCACGGCCATATGCATTTTTTTTCCTTTCACATATTTGAATATAGAGCCAGAGTGATAGTTCCAAGATTTTTTTTTTTTATCACATTTACTTGTGAACCCTGGGTTACACAAAATTGTTCTTTCAGATCAAGAAGAGAGTAAAAAACTCTTTCACAGAAAACCAACACGTAGCAATCCCCCCTTTTTTCTTTTATCACCCCTGCTAAGATTCATTTGAAAAAGATTTCCCTGAAAAGATGAAAGTATGACAACATCTGAATAAAAAAGTGCCTTGAAAAGTGGAAAGATAGAAAAAAATCTGTCTCAGATTCTAAGAATGTTGACACATTAAAATATGTGATACTTTGTTTGTTTGCTTTACTTTATTTCCTTGTTTTACTCCTGCACTTTTATTTGCCTGTAGATAAATTTGTGCCAAAACATATAAAATGGATTGTAAGTTAGAAATCAAAAATATGCATTATTTAAAATTGTATTGCTATAGACTAACTTTTTTTTATTTTTTACATCTTCAGAAATATTGATAAAATTAGTTGACTTCATTGTCATAACTAAATCCCTAGGCTGGTGGTGGCAAACCTATGACACACCTGTTTTTCTTTGCAGACAAAAGATGCAATGTATGAGTTGTTTTTTATAAACTAAAACGTCAATATTCAGATTTAGTTGCATTTTTGGCACTCTGTGATAAATAAGTAGGTTTTGGGTTGCAGTTGGACACTTGTCTCTAAAAGGTTCACCATCCGCACTTTAGGCGATCCTGTAACACCATCTGGGCCAGTATTTCTCCAGTCTTTGTACTCAATCCTTGTACTGTTCTCTGCCCTAATGCCAATGTTCCATTTCCATTGCTTTCAAATCTTCATTTTAATATTTCAGTCCCCCAACACTCTTCCTTGTAGATATTTTATCTCCCTGTAGATTTTTAAGGTAATATAATATTTGCTGTAAATTTTTCTTACCTAATTTTCAAATACCACGTTTGATACTAATACCCAGTTAGTATAAGTTGTAGTGAGTTGACCTGTGAGAAGAAAGGATGAAGGGTTTATCACATCTGATTATCTGTGGTTTTCTACAAAATGTGACTTCTTATTTCATTTGAAGTTATAATAGTAAGTGCAAACATTAAATACATTTTCTGAGTAATTAATGACAATGCATAAGAAATCTTACCCTGTGCTTTTGGATATCAAGGATATAAGAATGGTTATAAAACAATCTGGAAGAATGACAGAAAAACAGCTTGATTGGACAAGTTCGTAAGATATTTATTCATTGTTCTAAGTGGTGGAAATTTGAAAAAATATGGATAACAGTTTTAGTTGTAGCACAATATTTTAAATGAGGTGGATTGTTTCAATAATTTTTAAATCATATTACTGCCACCAAATTTGAAGTCATAACTTTTAAACACATAGGTAGATTTCAAATTTTTACAAATAAAAAATTTTGATCATTGGACAGATCATACAGAACAGAATATTTTATCTGAAATTTTCAGAAAAAAGGCCCATTCCTGATGATTACATGGTAAGCAATTCTTTAAACCTTCGAGCAATTCCTTCTCCCAAATTATATAAAAATATTTTTAAAATGCAAGATGAATTTAATTGTGTCCTTACCCAGAATATTTCTGTAGGCATAAAATAGGGATATTGTGTAGGCATAAAATATCCCTATTTTATAAATGCTTATATTATTTTCATTAAGCATGAGAAACTGAATCTACCATTAAACAACTAGATGTTTCTACTTGGCTACACTTTGTAAATTACTTGGCTACACTTTGACAGTGTTAGGTTTTGTCTTTTTTTTTTTTTGAGGGGTTGTGGGTATCAAAGTCAGGGCCTTGCGCTGGCTAAGCAAGAGCTCTACCACTGGAGCTAAATCCCCAACCCTACTTTGACAGTCTTGATCAAGCTATATATTTATTCAGTGTTAGAAATGTATGTTTTAATGTCTATAAGATCATTTCAAGTCATCAACATTTTTGAAATCCTAAATGTTCTTAATCATCAACTCACCATGAATGTTTTAAAAGCTGCATATTCATCAAATTATCATGAAAGTTTTAGGAGCCCCTTAATCAAAATTTATCATTAGGTAAATTGGCATAGACTAATTAAACTTTAATGGTTTTTGCAAAGTTGTTCAACATATTGTCTTGTTTAGCCAGCTCGGGGACAATGATTTTAATTACTATCTTCCTTCTAGATGTGATCTCGGAATTATGATATAGATCACTACTAGTTCAGAGACTGTGGGTGGAGTTTCACATACTGAAATGGACCTTTCTTCTGAGCAAATACACACGTTGGAATTTTAGCTCGCCTGGTTTTCTTTGTTTTTCAGAAGAGTTAGCATGCGTTCTAATGGAAGAGGGAAAACAAATCAATTTTTAGCTGTTTTTCTCTCTTTTTTGTCTCTATTTAGGAGGGCCACATATGCTACGTAAGTGCAGTACTTCTGAGCTCCTTCCCCAGTCCGCTAGCTCTCCGTAATCAGACAATATCTTGGGTATTTTACCTTAAAATTTGGGGATGGTATATTACCTGATATGTGTGTGTGGTATATATAATATACATATGTATGAATATACATGTTTTTATTCATTCATGCGTTGTTCTACTATTTCTGTCGATACTCTCACTCTGGACTCTCCTTGCTGGTGGACCTGCTAACTTCTTCTTTGGTTAGTAATCCACACTCACAGTTGTTCTCATTGACACTTCCCTAGAAATGGCTGCCAACAGCAGATGAGATAACGTACTATTAGTTTATGGTTCAATGCGGCACTGGGTGGTTAGATTTCCTTTTGAAGAGATGTGGTATCATGGTGTAATTCTTTCCTTCTGGTTTTTCCTTTCCTACTCAGAAGACATGTCATTGTTATAATAATCGTATAATAAAAATGTCAAAATATCTCTAGGTTATTGGTAGAAGTTGAGCTGTAGGAAAAGTATTCATATATAGCAAAAAACTTGCCTTTGGTACCATGTTAGCTCTGTTACAAAGCAAGTTGGTTATAATTTGACATTAATACACATTACAGTGTTACGTATTTTAATGGAGAGTTTTTTTTTTTTTAATTTTGCTACTGGGGATCAAATTCGGGGCACTGTACCACTGAGTTATATTCTTAGCTCTTTAAATTATAATAAATAAATTAATTAATTAAATTAGAGGCAGGATTTTACTAAACTGGCCATGCTGGCCTCAGACTCCCAATCCTCCTGCCTCAGCCCCTGCAGTACTTGGGGGTGCAGTCTTGCTCTGAAGCACTGGCCTGGGAAATAAATTTCTTTAACCATTGTGCCTACTTTAACATTGTGCATAATTTTTAATATATCCGTATCCGTGTTTATAAATTCTCTGTTGATGTATATACCTTGGAAAACTCAAAATCTTGTTAGAATTCATGGTTTATAGTGGTTAAATAAATGTATTACATTCATTTTCCACTCTAAACTTAAAATGTGATCTACTGCTATTAAAATACAAACTAGCATGCCATTTCAAAGAAAAATGGATTATGAAATGATTATGCTATATATTAGTAGTGGTGATATATTGTTGAGTACCCTTTTTCTTTTATGATGCTTACTTCAATGATAAGAAAATTAATACATAGTCAAATAAAAGTATATAATTTCAGGTAGGTACTCACACTTGGAAGAAAAGTAGAATAAAGCGATCAAGACCTTTGGGGAGTAGGGAGTGATGAGGCTCTCTTTTTACCTGAAGAAAGGAGAACATTATTGTTAAATATAGCAAGAGGCCATTGTTTGGGACTAAGTTTATGCTATAGATCTCAACTGACGACACTCAAGCTCAAAATAGGGTCATTAATGATGAAGATTTATGTGGTAAACATAAAAGAAATGTTATCCGATCTTCTAAGAAATTAGAAGGCAGACAACTACATTTCCCGAAGAAACCAGTTTCAATTGGCATGATGCAATTTCTGCTATTTTATTCCTTCAAAGAAAAATAACCTGGATAAACTCATATTAATCAGCCCTTTACATTCTGTTCTGTGTGCCTGTTCTCACCCTATAGGAAAATAACTTGGAAATGCTTCTGTCTGCTTTCCATTTGTTTGTTTCTGTTCTTTTCAGTACTTCTCTCCGTATAAAACCAACCTCTTCTGCTCAGCCCATATGCTTATTCTATTTTGTGGAATCAGGTGTGACCCAATTCTAGAATTGCAAACAAAGCAAATTAAAATCTTTAACAAATACCTGTTGTAATTTTGTCCTCTGACAATATACTGCATATTTATGTGGAAAACATTCTAGAAAATGAAATAAGACATTTAAACTCCCGGGGGATGGGAAGAAAGGATAAAATATGATTAAAGTCAAAATTGCCTCTAGGTTAAGAGGGAGCACGGTATTAGAGAGGAAAACCATGAAAATGATCACGTATAACTTTATAGATCACATAAATGTTTTGTATTCTAATATAAAGAATAGGCTGCACCCAGAAGAAAGAATGTAGAAGAACAAGTTTTCCTTTTTTAAAAAAGTTTATTTATTCATTTATTTATTTTTTGGCCATGGGGATCAAATTCAGGGCCTTGTGCTTTAACCGTTGAGCTAAATTCCCAGCCTGGTTTCCATTTTTTAAACACATTCAATATATGAAGTATATTTAGGAAGGTGTTGGTACCTAAGGAGAACTGAAACTTGAAAGGACAAAGTTGGTAGACAAAAAATTAGCCTAATAGAGGAGATGTCCCCTAAATAATGGAAAGTAAAGACTGGTATGTATTTGCAGTAATGTGTTAGTATTTGCATAGAGATGTACTGTCCATACCCCACTCCGAGGAAATATTAATTGCCTCAGCTGATGTCTGGCTCAGTATTTTTCTCAGGTGCAAAGAACCACCTTGCTCAAAGAAATCACCTTGCCTGAATAGGTCACATTAATAAATGACTGAGGATAGAGTATATTTTGTGTCAGCACAGGACAACTTTGATGGGCCATATACAGCCTGTAGATCTCCGGGATGGTGCAGACTGCCCCTTCCCCATTCCTTCGACAATTTTGATCTCTAATAAACACCCAGAAAAACAATGTCTGTCACAGAGAACTTAATTAAAAAATAAAATTCTTCTCTAACAATACTTTTACTTTTTCTCCTCCTGTAAGTTACAAGACATAGTCTTCTCAGAGACTGCATCGTGACGTCTGGTTCTAAGCACATATACCGGTCAGCTTTTCCCTGGCTGGACAGATTCCATGATACTTAGCACTTAAAGGAAGAGAGGTTTATGTGCCTCGTTCCAGAGACTCCTTTTGTGCTCGCCTGGCTCATGACAGAACAATGTGGCAGAGCAAAGCTGCTTCGGGATGGCAGGAAGCAGAGGAGAGGAGCGGTACCAGCGCAGAAGGGTAAGAGGCCTGATGCAGCACCCACAGCAAGCCTGCGTGATCCACCCGGACAGGCCCAGAGTGTGCTTTACAAATCCCCAGTCCCATCAAGCTGACAATCCAGTTTAACTATCACTGTCTGCAAAGTTTAAAATTGATATTGCTGTTTGAAATGGTTCCTAGGAAAAATGGGGTTAAGAGTAGTTTAAGGAAACAGAAGAATTGCTGGGCTGTCTTGATAGTGAAATTGAAGCCATAAACCAATGCAACTGCGAAACTTTCTTCCGTTAAAAGAATTTCTTCGTAGATGTCTTGAAGACACACATTTACAGCTTTCCTTCCGTGTGCTTCACAGTCCTTCTCAGTCTTTTCTAATGATCCTTTATTTTATCCTTGTTTATCCTGTTAAATTTAATGTTTGTCAGTGTCTGCCTTGTGCTCAACTTCACACACAGTGTCCTGCGTTGTCTCCTTTATTCCTCTGCTTCCCTTTCTAAGAAACCCCCAAATTTTCAGCATCCCATTTTTTTTTTTTGAGATAAGGTGTCATTGTGTTGCCTGGGTAACTGAGATTATAGGCATGTGCCATTGTGCCCAGCTCCATTTCTCTTACTTAAATATATGGCCATACACCTAAAGGTCTATTGATTATCTCCGTTTGGAAGACTCGGGTGCCTCAAACATGGATATAGCAACTTTGACTAGTCTTTTAAAAATACGTTTCCTCTCATCCTTAATATTACATTTCATAGGTTAAATATTTTTAAACCTCTAAATGAAAATAATTCTCCTGAGCTTTTCTTTTTTGATTACCATATGTACTGCAATTCATGGTGTAAATAACATTTATATGCATCTAATACACTCTTATATGGCTTCCTATACTCGACCTAGTTTATGGCTTCCAATATGCTTGACCTGCAAATGGATCTCCCTGATTTCAGTCTTTATTTTCTCCAATTTGTCTTTTAAACTTAGAATCTAGCATGTAAACTATTGGAATTGCTAACCATACATATATTTAGGAATTTTCAAGATAAGATACTGAAAGGCATTTTATTTTAGAGTCAACAGTGGTATAGTAGCCTCTCTGCCCGCTCCGCACCATGCCAGCCACGGCGGGCACAGCAGCTCCCTAACCTGAGTGGCTTACTCTGTAGGAATGCTGGAAGCACGTTAGAGGAATGAGGGTTTCACGGAAAAACTATATTAAACTGCCATCCGAGGTAATTGCTTCCCCGTACTTAAGGTTTATCTCTGACGACAATAAATAAGCAATTAGAAATGGTTTAAGATTTGGTTATATTACAAGTTTCTGGATATAATTTAGAAAATTGTTTCCAGTCTTTTTTTTTTTTTTTTTTACCATTCTCTTACTTAGTCTTCAAGGTGCTTCAGGAAACTGTTTGGAAAAGTTATGACGGTATTTTACTCACAAACACCCCATTTAAATATTTACAAGAAGTGATCAAAATATTTGGTGTATATTTAAATTTCAAAAATTATTACAGTAAAAGTACATTGTCATTAATTCCCCTCAAAATACTCTCCTTTGCTTCAAGCACACTTGTCCCGTTTTTCTTGTCACTTTCTGAAGCGGCTCTGCAAGTCCTCTTTTGTTAGTTTCTTTACAAGTTGTAATAAAAAACGCTGTAGATTTTGCTCTCCAATGACATCCATCCAAAGGCCAGCTCATAAAAAGCATTATGCTGTGTCCTCATCCATTCTATTCACTGTGACACTTTTGGCTCTTCCACAAATTCGAAATGACCATAAAAAGTAAATGTGTTGAATCCATTCAGGATCTAGAGACAGCCATGACAGCAGTGAAGGACACTCACAAAGACAAGACTTCCAGAATTGCTTCTGAAAGCCACAAGAGTAACGGGCTGTGTGTTTGAAATGAAGGGAAGTATTCAGTGGATAGTCAATGGTAATGTGCAATTTACTGTGATATTTTAAAAAATTAAACACTCATCCTTTCCTCAATCATACTTTATACTATGATTGAAATGATGTGTTTTAAACACTTGATTTCCTAGTTTGTAAATTATTAATATTTTCAATTAGTCCAATTTTTCAGCATTTAAGTGAGTCTGAAATACCAACTAAAGAATAGGCATTACCTTGCCCTTTTGCCTTTGCTTTTATTCAAAGTGAACAGAAATATCCTAAAATTGACCGGACTTGAACCAAAAACATAGGGCCAGTTGAATGGTATATAATTTATTCAAAGCTTCAGACTTTGAATAAATACATACATAGATCCATACACCTATCTTCATATTGATTTTACATTATTTTATTTATGTAGCTATACATTTGTTCTGCTGAGATTCTTTTAATGTTCTTTTAAGATTTTACTAATAATGAGCATTTCCATTGATATCACTTTACATTTTATGTTTATTTCTAATTCGATAGATATTTATGAAAAAGAAAATGTGACTAATACTGGCTAGAAGAGTATTTCGGATGCTTTCCTCCATCAGAATCCCCTAACAGCTGTGCCAGTAACACCTCCATCCAAAACCACTTGTGAAGGTCTGGGCCTTCACGGAGCAAACGCCGCCAGCCATGCAGGTCTTTGCCAGACAGTGGGGCGCTTGCCTGATGCTGATTTGGATCCAGCTGTAATTGTGTTTTAAAAACTCCAAACTCAGTATATTTTTAACTTGGAAAGAAAATCATGTATTCCTTTTCATTCCAATATTACTTTTGGATTGATAGTAACACTATAGAATTAGAATCACACAATGAATATCCTTATTGAGAGAGTCTTTGCCCTTTTGCAGCTTCCAGACCATAAAAATCTCATAATTTCCAAAAAACTGGATCTCATCCATTCGAACATAATTATTTATCAAACTTTCCCTGGCAAAAGCTTGTAGTACATAGTAGCTTAATTTGCACACATGCAAGCACTACAAACATTGGAGGTATTGAACCTTAATTAGCTGAGCGGCAATCAATAAATTCAGTCATACTGATTCACCTAGTGGCCTAGACAGAGTTTCTATCAGAGTAGTAGTTAAGGATCAAGTTAAGTAAACTTGACAAAGTACAAGCCGTGCTGTAGTATGTCTTTTATTTCTTAAATAAATTTAAGATCATCGAAACGAAAGTGAAAGTATCTAACAAAAAACGTTGGGGATGTGTTAATAAATTATTTGTACTTTGAATTGTTTACAAAACACTTTAAAATCTTTGCCATTCATGGCCTTTAGGAGAATGGGTAAACTATAAAAACAGACCACTGATATATCATAAAAGTGTATTTTATGCAACCTGATCTGATTATCTGAAAAAAAAGATTAATTGAAATGATTACTCAAAAGTTTAGCTGAGTGTTGTGGCACACATCTGTAATCCCAGCACTTGGGAGGCTGAGGCAGGAGCATCCCTGAAAGTTCCAGGACAGGTAAAACTACATAGTGAGTTTGAGGCCAGCCTGAATTGATCCTGTCTTTTTTAAAAAAAAGTTGAAAAATTTCACCATGAAGAAATTAGAAAAATCAAGTATCAGGTTGATTCCTTAGTAAGCATTGAATATTTCAGAATTTAAAAATACAATTGTTTCTAGGTTAATTCTCCAGTGAGCATGAAATATTTTGGAATTTAAAAATATAATTGCTTGTATGCTATTATGGTAAAAATTACGTTTTCTAGAAAATAATGCTCCTTCTACCATTGTTTAGTGGAGACTTAATTGTTCAGTAGATGAATTCTCTGAGACTTGAAAACTT
Source organism: Hystrix cristata (assembly GCA_004026905.1). NCBI lineage: Eukaryota > Metazoa > Chordata > Mammalia > Rodentia > Hystricidae > Hystrix > Hystrix cristata. The sequence goes on from PVJO010006142.1 coordinate 77,519, forward strand.
TTTGCCCTTTCTCAGGAGCGAAACTATTTTTAAAAATAGTTCACTACCAGAAATGTGTATATAATAATAACTAAATCAAAGAGTCATGTGAAGAAACTGCTGCATATTTTGAGGTTCAGATAAACATTGAGTAAATATTTTTGCTTATTTTTAAAAGATATTATTGAACTTCATTAAATATGCAAGTTGTCTTTTAGTAATTATATTGCTTAGAGTGGTATATTAATTTCTAATAGTGAATAGATATTACTGTTGTAAAATTGAATTCAATTTACTTTAAACATCTCATAATTTGAAGATCAAACAAGAACTTGAGAGATTTTTCTGTATGTTATAAAAAATTTTAAAGTACATACATAAAATTTTAAAACTAAATGTGTATAATTTTGGATTATTATCTAAATTTATGTCCTATAAGCTATATCGTCTTTGGCATTCCATTCACTATGGTTGTAATAGCCCTGATTATTGAAGACAATATTTGAGTCAATCGTTTTGTTTTGTTTTGTGTAACTGGGTAGAGAGTCCACGGTCTTAATGCTCTACCACTGAGCTACATCACTGAGCACTGAGTTAATATTTTTATTAATTAGATCTAGGTTTTCTATTCCTTCTTTTTAAATATTTAGGTAATAGATATTAACACTGAGGATAATTTAGAATAAGAAAATCCAAAATTTAGTGATTTTTCTTGATACAAAAAAAGAAAAAAATACTTATTTTCAATAGAGATAATACATTTATGAATAAATCTATATGTATAATATGCACATATGCATATATTATTGGCAAACAAATACTGTATATGTTTAGTTTTTGGTATTTTCTAACATAAATAAAGTTGTTTAACTAAAGAAAATGTAAACATGCCTAGCTCTTATGACTTCTCCTTTTATGGCATCATGTGTAATCTTAAATTCGTATTTAAACTGATATTTAGGCAACCTATGAGGTAAAAGAAAAAATATAATTACACATTAAATAAGCTTATAAAAAGGTATTCCATGATATTCATTTTTCTGCTACAGTCTTTTAAAATGAAGAATCCACTACAATGAGATATGAAAATGCACTGATGTAGTTCTCATAATACTTTTTTTAACTCAATTTTATTTGCCAAGAACATGTACTGGTACAGTGTATACATAGTGATCACATTCATCATAGTTAATTGTACCTCTAGATGATACATCTTGGACCCCCCTGTTCTTCCCCACCCCTCCCTTCCACTCCCCCTCCCTTCCCTATTTACAGTAGGTTTATTTACAGTTTTCCCCTTTTCCCCTTTCTTTTCTTTTTCCTTTCCATCTTCCCCCCTCCTCCCTTTCTAATTCTCCTCCCCATTGAATATTATGTTTCTTTTACATAATACCTATTATACTTTTTGTCCTTATTTACACTTATGGTTTCTCATATCAGAGAAACTATTTGATATGTACTCATGTGTGTCTGATTTATTTCACTTAGTAGTATGCATTTATTAAAGAGGCCGTCTTTCTTCCAGTGAGGGTGTTCGGCTCCTTTATCGAAGATGAGGTATTCGAGTATGTCATAATACTTTTTTTTCTTTCTTTCTTTTTTTTTTTTTTTTTTTTTTTTTTTTTTTTTTTTTTTTTTTTTTTTTTTTTTTTTTTTTTTTTTTTTTTTTTGTGGTGCCGGAGATCAAACTCACGCCCTTGTTCTTGCAAGGCAAGCACTCTAATCACTGAGCTAAATCCCCAGCCCCTATAATACTTTTTGATTAATACAATATATATCCTCCTTAGATGTCAGTCAGTTTACCAAAAATTTTACTAATATTAAATGGGAACTAAATATATCACAATTTAACTACACTTAGGGCCTGCCAGGGGCCAATAGCTTTGTATTTTTGTGCTTGGTGACATTCTCAAAATTAAATGCTGACTTGGGAAGAATTGTATAATATAAATAAATAATAAGCACAGTAAGAGAAATATGCAGAGAATCGCTGTAATTTTATAATTTTGTGTCTTGAGAGATTCTTTACATTTTTATTGGTCTTAAAGAAGAGATTTTCTCAACTCTTGTTTTAGTTCTTCCTCAGCTCAAAATATAAACGTGAATTGCAATGTGTTGTGGTACTTATATAAGAATATCCTACATCAGAAGACATAAAACAGAGGAAATTTTCATATCGTTAGATAGAATTAAAGAATTTTTAAATGTAGCTCCCCCCAAAAAAACTCATCTCTTTCTGAGAAAATAAACTGTCATGAGTAATTGGTATGGATTGAAATATAGAGAGGAGACAGAAATAGAACTATAAGGATTTTCTTCATGACAGAACATCTGCTATCACCCTTCCACATCAAAGTATTTAGAGATAGGGAAAGATCTGGCAGCTACTCAGGTGAATTAATACAAAATTTAAAGACACCAAAATACTGACTATTGGGCAACCTGGAGAGCTGTAAGCAATGATAGCAACAAAAGAGCACGCTCCATTCAGTTATTTAGATGATCAAAAGGATAGATTTAATATAATTTAATAGATCATGGAAATAGTTGTTATAATCAATAAGAACCCAAAGTGTATTACACCATAGAAAGAGAGGATTTCATTTACAAGAAATTATATGCTGTCCACTTAATAATTCATGTAGCAACCATGACTGCTGCAAAACAATCTTGGACATTAAAATATCCATATAAGAAATGGCACTTCTATGGCTTGATGTTTGTAGTGATTAAACTCCATCACTTATCAGTAACAAATATATAATTCAGTGATGCACATATTAAGAATTAGTTTTGGAGGTTCAGAAACTCAAATTTTATAACAAGCGATTACATAAACAAATACAGTGTCAATATATAATACACATACATGGAGTAGGATCAATATGTGTGGGTCAGAGACTGTCAGAATAAAATTTAAATTGAAGAAGCCATGGATACACTTGATTTCTCAGTGATGAAATTTACAGGAACCAAACTTCACTGTGCAGTCAGGATGATGCTGATACAGCAACGCTGCCCTGCATTACTGTGTTCGATGTGCCCTTCTGTTTCCTTTACCACGTCTATGATCTCAAAGGGAACTTTCTGAGTATGCCGTGTGGGGAAGGAATTCCTGACTTTGCAGCAACTGTTTTGACTATGTATTTGGCCTCAGAAAAAGAGAGATAATCTTCTATATTTTTTCCTGGGATGATCAGATCAAAGAGAAGAACTTATTAAGAGGCATGTGCCCATGACCAGGCGTCAGATCCTTTTTAGAGGAACCAGCAGGACACCAAGGTCATTGTGACAAACGGTATATATCCATTAAGACACAAGGGTGCCCACATAGCTGTGCAATAAATGAACACTTCTTATGTTTGAATGCGGTAAAGCCTTTTCTTTCCACTCATGATTTGGTAAATATTTATATCTTTACATTTAATGATTAGGTTTCTCCTTTGAAATTTCATTTATACTTTGCCCCCAATGCCAACTACTTGACTTCAGTTGATGCTCACTGCCAACCTAGAATCATGCATCATTTTTCTTTTCTTTTTTTTTTTTTTTTGGTGCTGGGGATCCAACTCAGGGTCTTGTGCTTGTGAGGCAAGCGCTCTAACCACTAAGCTAAATCCCCAGCCCATGAATCAGTTTTTAGACCATTACCATCCCCTTCTGTGACTCCATTCATACAGACATACAGATTATGAATTAAGATTTGGAACTTTCACTTATAATAATACCAAATATCATCTTTATAAATGTAAATCATTTGTAGTTTCTAAACCCTATTTGGAAGCATGCCAATTGACACTATTTCTAAACTCTTGAGTCTATTCTCAAGTCAGACCCCTAGATATGTCTGGATATGTTTTTGTCCATTGGCCACATTCCGTATGACACTAATTCATTTGATTCCCTACTATTTATTAATTCAAGAGGCTTGTTCTAAGTGAAGAGAGCATTTTTTTTGAAAAATCAAGAATTGATAGAAAGTAGGCAAATAATTGGACTCACATATTTTTCTATAAAAATATGTCTACTGAAGGGCCCATTCACCCATGTGCAAGATAATGGTACCTCAGATCCAGTGACATTAGATTGGCAAGAGTTTATTTTGAAGATCATAAAGTTTGTATCATAGAGATTATAAGATAATTAAAATGACTTGTGATCTAAGGAAAGAACAACTATAAATATGGCTGGTATAATTTAATATAATGGAGAAAACATTTATTTGTGAATATTCTAAGTCACAGCATGCATACAATTTCCAGCATGATGTAAAACATACCTAGCAAGTTGATTGCTCTCAATTCTGTGTTAATTGTGTCTATTTTATTCTTGACATTATATATGTTTAAGTAGCTTATTATTCATGTGGTTTACTAGAAAGTTATATTCCAAATTTTATCATGTTTGAATGTATTATTTTTTTCAGGCTACTAGTTTTGGTTTTGTATGTTTTAAAAATTTAGTTTTAAATAATAAAACTAGAAAGCCACTATTTCATATTTTTAATTATTTTCTCTCTGTACTTTTTATTCCAAGTATACAATATGAACCAATGGTTTATATAATAAAATAGAATACTCAAGACATAATTATATTTATTTTTACATCCCTTCATTTGAAGAAAACATATAAGCCTAAACAAAACATGTCTATAAAGCCTGCTTATAACTGAAGACAATAGCAGGTTTTAAAGTTCAAGTTTATATTCGGAAATCCTTCCTGATTCTCTGACTCTGACAGAATAGATCTGTAAGAGTCTATTCACTAACATCAGCACCAGCTTGGGTGATTTAATTTTATGTAGAAGTATGAGGTGGTAACCTGGCCCTAAGATAAATAGCTGGGTTCAAAAGTGAATAAAATTTCTTGATGCCTATTTACTTGTAATTTCACATAGAAAAACAAAAGCCAGCAGTGAAATTGTACTAATGGAATAGATCGTACTCACCATAACTTATTCTTGTAAAATTGCCAAACCTTGAATCTATCCGATAGTCACAATCCTTCAAGGTAGTTTCCTTTATGTGATATCTGTGTTTGTATTGAATTCTTACGGTGATTGATCTTTCTGAAATATGTTAAGGTATTTTTCCAGTGACTAGCTACTGATGTGCTTCATTTAAAGAATCAAGGAACAGTTAAAGATCACAAAGTACTTTTTAAAAATAACAGCATGCATAAAATTCCTAAGAGACTATTTTGATATATTCTCTTCTATTCCATTTTAACCACATTAAAATGGTTTTGTTAACCTTTATCACTTTTACTAGTTTGTTGAGACATCATACATATACCAGACCATTCATCCATTAAGTGTACAGTTCAATGGTCTTTAGAGTACGCACTGATACGTGAAATCATTACCCAAAGCTTTTTTTAATATTTCATCATATCAAAAAGAAAGCCCATATGCTTTCACTGTTATTCCCTTATCCTCCCCTTTTTTTAATCTCCAGCCAACTTTAAGCAACCACTAATCTACTTTCTAACTGTATAGATTCTTCAGTTACATGTATTCTTATAAATAAAATTATATAATGTGTGGTTTTTTTTGAGACTTTTGGGTGCCCAGGAGGTAACCAAGGAGCGCCCAGCTGTTTGGGGACCGGATGGCACTTCCCAGCCCCGGTTGTGAGACTGGTTTCTTTAACTTACGTTGAACTGTAGTTTTCAAGGCTCATCCATAGTGTTGGATATATCAGTACTTCAGTCTTATATATGACTAAATAATATTCCACAGAAAAGGTGATACAGTTTAATTATTTATTTATCATCTGACTGACATTTAAATATTTTCTTTGTATTTTGGCTATCATGAATAAACTTTCTATAAATGTGTGTGTGGACTTCTTTTTCTGGACCTTCATTTCTACTATTCTTCAGTATGTAGCTAGAAGTTAAATTGTTGGGTGATATGGTTACACTATGTTTAGTCATTTGAAGAACAAATAGGGTTTCCAAAGTGACTGCGCAATTTTACACTCCTGTCAGCATTATATAAGAGGCTTGTCTTCTCTATGCTCTTGCCAATATCCATTTTTATCTGACACTTTGACTGTGGACATTCTAGTAGGCATGAAACGGTAGCTCATGCTTTTTCTGGCAGTGTAGTGGTCCTACAGTGTCCCCCACAAACCGGCATCAGACAGTGGCCAACAGTTTACTGTGTAAATTGATGTCACCTAGTGACACCAGGACTGCTAGAAGAGTTGCATTTTGCCTGTTCAGAATTTCCAACTGAATTGAGCAAAAGGAACTAAGATGATTGGCAATAGTTTCAACTTACTTTTTCTACAAACACATTAGAAGAATCCTACCTATGACCCCTTTACTGTGTTTCCCCTAAAAATAAGACCTAACTAGAACACACAGGCATACACATAGAGCAGTAATCAGCCAATCTTGGACATACCTGCTGTTACAGAGTAGACACCAAACAAGAGAATAGTGAGGTACAATTTTCTACATGACACTGGATATCACCATGTTAACAATCAACTAGGGTTGGTTCCAGTTAGGTCATTCCTGTTAAGTTATTTTCAAGGAAACATGGTAGGATGCGTATTTCTTAAATAATAAGGCTTAAAATTCAAAATTACTCCTTGATCCACGGGTTACACATTGGATATTACATTAATAGGCATAAAATAACGTCAGTCTTGCTGTACATGTCCATCAATGTTTTTAGGTGATAAAGTACAATAATATTTTGAAATACATCTTTATTCTCAGAGGAACTCTTTCACAGTGGGCATAAAGTATTCAGTAAGCCACATTCTATATATGTGTTTCATCAAGACTTTCTTGATTCATTTACAGAGCAAAGACAGAACAGATTTAATTTTCAAGGGCCCTAAATTTTTCACAACAGAAATTGAGTACTAGCCTCAATTTAAAGTCACCAGCTATAAGAGCCCAAAGTAAGAAGTCAACCTATGCTTTGTAGCTCGGAAGTCAGGCATTGACTCACTCTTACTATGTCAGGAGACACCTAAGAGTTGCACCTGCTGGAAAGCCTTTTTGCTTTTAAGCGATCACGAAAAGGAGCCCCCTCTCACAAAGTCTGCAGCTAGCTCTATGTATTCGGTAGGGTTGACAACCAAGTGATTCTCTGATGTTCACAACTTTACCCCCTTGTCTGAATCCTTTTCCTCCTCTCCAGGAACTATGACCTCGCTCCTCAGGGCTGAGGTAGCTCTTCCTGGTGATGGGCTGTTGGAACAAGCCCCATGTTAGAAAAGATCTGACAGTTAGAATCAGTGTCATTAAACCCTTCTTGTTAAATCTGAACAGCATCCGAGATTTGGAAATAGTTTAGGCTGAGTTTATCTAGAGTTCAGCCTCTAATCCTGTCTGTTTTATAGTCAGCACCCTAAAGCATCAGCACACAGAGACACTTGCAAGCAGATGCAAAAGAAGTCAATACAGCAAGGCAAATCTAGTCTGTAAAATAGACTTGAAATAAGAAAGAGTGACTATGTTAATTACATAAAGTTAATATTTTTGTGAGACAAGGTTAGTTTGGTCAGAAAGTGTATCAGTTGAATACTGAACTTAGGGACCAATGTGGGAACCAATGTGAATTGGCTTTTGGGAGAAACCACACCATTTATTTATGACAGGGCCAAGAATTACAGTTTAGTAACACCTCTAGGATTTCTTAGGTAAGCATACTTAACCGAAAAATTTTGAGAACAGAGTGCAAGAATTAATTTGCTTTTTACAAATTAAGAGCATATTTTTGAGTAAGAGTCTTTTATCAACTAAGAGAAACATGGCTTTTACCAGTTATATGACTATAAGCAGTAAACAAGTTAGCAATTTAAGAAAAAATTATTTTTACGGCATATTCAGACCAACTACCGTGAATGACTACATTATATGAGGACAATTATATTTCTTAAAATAAGAAAATTACACATAATAGTCTATGTAACCAGAATTGTAATCATCATTTTAAGCAGATATAGAGGCAAGTAGTAACTTCCTAAGACTTAATTTTTCTAAGAATTTAAAACCTAACGAAGGACAATAAAAACATGAAAATTTAAATTGACAAAGGGGAACTAAAAAAAAAATTATGATGTGTTATGTACATGTACTAGCTCCTCACATTAAATATAATTATTATGTCCTGCAACCATGTTCTAATATTTTTTAAATATATTAAAAGGAAACATTTTTATATTATGTCCTATACTTCAAATTCCAAATTCATATTTTACGTATAAATGAATGACTGACGGTTGAAATGCTTATAAAAATTAAATTGACTATAACATTAATTGAATTTGTATACATGTAAATTTATATTTTATACAAATTTGATACAAACTTGATTGAAGATGAAGTTATTGGACAGCAGGTGTATTGTTAGGTATTTATTTTACCAATACAAGTAGTCTACAAAATTTGGCACAGAAATGAATGTTTTTCATGGTTACAAATAAAAATACTTCATTAAATTTTGATTTAAGATCAAAATGGAAAAAAATTATAATGAATAATAGCTACATAATTTTTTAAATAGTGGTTTAAAACAATGTTTTCTTTAAAAGCAATAATACTTTATAATTGTTAAAAAAAGTCAAATAACTTGAATAAACTCTCTATATACATAAGATGCATATATATATACATATATGTGGATAGCATCCATATACGTAAAAATGTATGCACGCATATATGTATATATGTGTATATACGTGCATGCATATATATGAACAAAGTGGCTGAAGAATAAGAGATGTTGCAAAGAAGGAGACAGGGGAGATTTTGACGGAAGAAGTGAGGTCATGGAAATGTGACATAGAATTTAATGATCTATTTTAGTTCTGAGATGAAAAGCACTCTCACTTAGAGAATGCAAGCGTCCTTTAGAAAATGAGAATGATCACTACCATGTCTCGTACAGAAACAGGACCTCAATCCTGTAACTACATGAATAACGTGTCTATCACTGTCTGTCACTAATGTGTGTTCACCTGGAAGTGTATTTTCTCTGAGTCTTTAGAAAGGAACTCGGGGGCTGGGGACTTAGCTCAAGTGGTAGAGCACTTGCCTAGCAAGTGCAGGGCCCTGAGTTCGATTCCCAGCATCCCTCACAACAGAAAAAAGGAGAGGAACATGGACCAACAGCCTTGAGGTGGAGTAAACTGAGTCCTAACTGATACTAGTACAAACTACATAGCTACAAAATGTATAAAGTCTGCAATGTGCTGCTTTAAACTAGTAAATGAATGATAGTTTGCTCTAGCAATGACAGAAAACTAACGCAAAAGACTGTTAGAATTAGATACAAATATTATTACAGAGTTAAAAATATAGTTATAGTATTCTTAATGTCTAGTTTTTGTCATAATTTTTTATTACTATGCAGTTCAGGCTGAACTCAAATTCACAGCCATCCTCTAGCTTCAGCCTTCCCAGTGCTAGAATTAGAGGCATGTGCCACCACACCTGCTTTTTTCTGTTTGTTTTGTTTTGTATTATTTTATATAAATTTTAAACATGAGGGCTTGCAGTTACCTATGGCCACCTTGGGTTAGCCTATTTGATTTTTGGCTTTGGAACGTGACCCACATATTTTTTACAGGTTAAAATCATGAATCTCATCAGAAGTATTACAAAACATTGTTCAGATTATTTAAAATCTTGTAAAAAATGCTTGACTGATGTTTTCTAAGAGTACTTTTTTTTCTTCTTTTTACTTTATTTCTTCTCTATTTTTTTCCTGGGTACAATCATCTTCATATTTTTCTTCCCATTTTGATTTTTTATTTGCTGCTTTTATATTGTACAAGTTTAAAATTTTATGTACAAGTGTTTGAAGACTTGCTGGAAAAGTAGTATAGAAATAAAAAAATACATACAGGTGGGCCTTTTAAAAAGAATGTGTTTATTGCACCATGAGATCAGAAAATGTTCAATAAACGTTGACTTCTGCTGGTTCAGCATGTTTGGAGATCAAGTCAAGAAGAACCGTACAGTCAGGCCAAGCTGAATATGAAAAGAAAGAGAATTATTTAAGGCACAGCTGATGGAAAAGTTTCTTTGCCCAGTATAAAAGTATACTGAATACCACATAGTCAATAGGTTTCGAAAAATGAAGACACAATATGAAGAAATATGACTTATCAGTGTTGGTATTCTCAGATCACAGTAGGCAAAGAGTTTCATCAACATTTGTCCTCATTGCAGTTGATACACTATTATTATAAAAAAATACCTTAAATTGAATTCTACAATACAATTCCTGGAAAGTAGGGTTTGATTGAATAATATCTGAGAAGTGTAATAGGTTGTTTTATAAGAGTTTTTTTCTTAAAGCGAAAAACACAAATTTCATACAGAATACATTCTATTAAACCATTCTACTCTGTGATAATCTAAATGTTACTTTTTCAAGAATAAAGAGCAGTATATGGGAAGAAAGTCAAAGTATAACTAAGTGTGTTTTATATTTCTTTAAATTTAATAATCTTGGTCTATGTTAAAACTACCCCCGATTTTTTTTTTTAGCCCCGATTTTTTGAATGGCATTTATTAGAGGTTTTATTGTGGAGCAACCTGTATTGATTGCCATCTTAAATGAATGAAAAATTATGAGCCTGTATATATGTATATAAGGCTCATAATATATAAATATATATATATTTGTGTCTCAACACTCACATGTTGTACCTTTACTCTATACTTGCAGAATACTCATAATAACAGAAAGGCACACAAGTAGGGAAGCAAGGCATAACGTTCCTTCATGACTTGTGTTTCTTAGAAAATTATTCTCTTTTTTTGCTTTTGAATTAAATTATCTTTTGAACAGAAAAAATTTATGGCCTCTCAGGCCTATCAGTTCCCTTTTTCATTAGGCAAATCAGTAACAAATGTACTTTTCTACTGCTTTGAATCTTTTTGAATCCCCACGGATTTGTGGCTCCCTCAGAATTCTTTGCTCATAGCACATCACAAATGCTACCTGTAGAGAAGGTGGCAAGGAATGGGGAATACATATCCTGTAGGGTTTTTGTTTTTGTTTTTTGCTTATACTCTACATATATTTCGTTGTCCCATTCACCTGCATTGCTAGTGCATGTCATCGTGTGATGAGAGATTGTAAGTTCGTGAGCCTGACCCTGTTTTAGTTCAGTGTAGAAGAACATTTAAAGATCAGGCTGACAGAAACATCATCCTGGTTTATCATATGCCTTGTAAGATATCATACATGATATCAAATAAAGGCTGGGGGAAATACTTCATTAAAATCTGAGAAGTAGGGTTGGGGATTTAGCTCAAGTGCTGGAGTGCTTGCCTAGCCTCGCAAAAAAAGATGATCGGAGGAGTGTATCTGTGAGGACTGCACAGAGGCTTTTTAAAAATCACTGTAGTGGATATTTTCCATACATTAATTTTGAAAATGGGAAATGTTGTCATTTGGAATAAGCTTTTATAATGGCAGAGTCTAACTGGAAGTATTTAACTAGAATAGACTAGAACATTAATTCAAATGATTGGATCTAGTGCTTTATTGATTATCCATTTTCTAGGAATGAAGTAAGTCTGGACTTTACCTATTTATCAAAATAAATATTAACTGTGGAAACCCTGAATGGGAAAGTTATAAAATTTTTCCTTAATATGTAAAGCAAGATATTTCATTTCACTTCAAATAAATCTTAGCTCTTTACTACAATTGTTGAGAAGAAAAACTAAAGCCAAGTATACTTAGTTTACTCCAATTGTAGACCTCTAAAAACAGGTCCAGCGTATTGAAATGTTGGAACATATTATAGGACCCCACATTAAAGAAGGATTTTAATAACCGATTGTACAATCGGTTAACTTGGCCTGTGAGTCTTAGGTTCTTTGAGGCTATTAATTTTCTAGGACTTCCATAAGAAAGCATTACAGGAAGCTGGTTTAAATAACAAGAAAAATTTACTCGTCGTTCTGGAAGTTAGATAAGATCAAGCTGTGGGCAAGGTTGAGTTTGGTTGGTTAGTTTTTCAAATTTTTTCCTGTGGCCTCTCTGACTGACTTGGAGGTGGCTGTCTTTTCGCTCTCTATCTATAGGTTCTTCCCTCTGTGCCAGTCCGTGTTCTAACCTTGTGTTACTATAAGGATGTCAGTCCTAATAGATGGAGGTGCATCATATGGCCTTACTTGGTTGCAATCATATTTTTATAGACACCATCTCCAAATGGTCACATTTTGAGACACCAGTGGTTGAAATTGCAAGGTAGAAACTGTATAGGGAGGTACACAGTTTAGTCCATAGCATTTAGTCTTGAATGTAGGGACAAAAAGTCATGGTGGTAGAAGCGTCTATAAAGTGGGAGCTCGTGAACATGGTCTCCTTTTGCCATTGTTATCTCCACAGTTGAGTTCTTGTCTCACTAGCAACAGTAGTTTTTTTTTTTTACAGTAGAAACAATATCATAACCTGGGGCTCAGTAATATGTTTACTGTCATAGCTATTACATTGGACCCTTTCCAAAGCAACAACTCGCCTTGCAGAGCTATTCAGTAATCTACTCTATACTCAAGTACCACATTTACTACAAGCATAATATTAAGATGTAGCTTTTTTCTGTTCTCTATGTTCTGAACCACTGGATTTTTAATGCAGTTTAAGCATGAGTCCAGAATCCAAGGAGAAATGTTGGGCCTGATATGTATAATGGTTATACTCCCAAAACTACATGTAACGTAATTATTCTCTCAACTCAAAATGTGGACTCTGCTGTTTTAAGAGACTTTGCTAGTTTAAGATGTCTGACCTCAAATTTTGAATCTGGTCCCAAATTTGAATAATGTTTATTTGGGACAGCTTATTGGTACACATGTGAGTAATTCTTCCACCTGGAGATATAAAAAAGATTTTATAACTTGAAAGCTAAGAATTGAAATTTAAGATTCTTTTGCTTCTTTTTTTTATTCTTACCAAGAACATGTATTGGTACATTGTATACATAATGATCATAATCAACATGGTTATTTTGTACCTGTACATGATACATGATATAATGAAAAAAAAAAAAACGACAGTTAACTAACATAACATTAAAGAAGGAACCTGAAGATTTAGTAAAGAAAGACAGGTAGTTAACACATTTATTACATCTCTAACATATACTTTTAGAGCAGATTTAGAGAGCATTCAATATGTACTTGTATAAATAAGCCAGTCAAAGATGTGCTGTGGAGAAGTAATATTCATTACGTATTTGTTTTGCTGCAAGAGAATACAAGCTCTCTGCAGATAAGATGAAACAAAAAGAATAAGAGCTCTCAGTACGATGACTGAAAAATAAAAATTGTACCCAGCGATGATTTGAATGTCAATATATTAAGTGAGGTGACTAAGATGTTTCCATTGGAAAGTTTAGTGGTTTTTAGGAGCTGAAGTCTAGTGGGATGTCATTAGGTGATTAGAGTCGTGCTCTTGAAATGGAATAATGGCTCTCTGATCCTTTCCTTTACTCTCATTGGCTTCATGGCATTTAGGTGGACAGCTTTGCTCCCCAACATGCTCCTGCCAGTGTATGCCACCTTGCCACAGGTCCAAAAGTAATGGGGACAATTTATCATGCACTAGACCCTCCAAATTTGTGATCTAAAATGAAATTTATCTCTTTATAAACTGATCATTTTGTTTTGTTGTAGCGATAAAAAACTACCCAAACATTCACACAGGTATCAACCAACATTCAATCTTCTTAGGTAAGTAAAATAATGTTGTTCTTTGAGTATGTTTATTGAGGAGTAATATGGCCTTCTCACATTGTACCTCCAGCTGTGTATTTGTTTTTCCCTGAGAGATAATAGACTAAATTTTTTTTTGGCTAGTTGAATTTTCTGTGATGATATAGTTCCCCGTTAATATTCCTGTGCTTACCTACAGTATATCTGCTTGATCACATAATCTATGTGTATTGCACAAACTTTTAAAAATCTGGACAATCTAATGGCAAAAATGAGATTTATGAAACCATCTAAATTCTCATAGATAGATAAAGCATAATTTAAAAAACTGAGGCAAATAAAGGACTTTCTTGCCTCTACAAATTTTTTCTCA
>PVJO010006143.1:0-91697 GCA_004026905.1 Hystrix cristata
AAATAAAATTCACAATGCTTTTGTCTTTAAAAGTTTTATCTTTTAAAAGTTTCCACTCTAAGGGGTAGGGATTTAGCTCAGTGGTTAGAGTGCTTGCGTCACAATCAAAAGGCCCTGATTTTGATTCCCAGTACCAAAAAAAAAAAGTTTCCACTCTAAAAAAAACTTTTAATTTAAAAAGTTTTCACTCCTTTTCATTTCTAATGACCAGGACGTGGTGATGCACACCTATAATCCCAGCACATGGGAAGGTGAGGCAGGAGGATTTTTGCAAATTCAAGGCCAGCCTGAACTGCAAAGTGAGACCCTGTCTCAAAAAAAGTAACAATTCTTTAAGTGGAATTTTTTATGGATTTAGCTACCACTGAAATGCAGTCTTAGCAATACTATAGTTTCCCTTTTATCTCCAGGGGATATGTTCCAAGATCCTCAGTGGGTGCCCAAAAAGGTAGATAACACCAAAATATCAACTGTCTTATCCTATACAGACATACCTATGATAAAGTTTAATTCATAAATTGGGCACAATAAGTGATTAACAACATTAAATAATAAAAAATTAGAAGAAGCATAGCAATATACTGTAATAAAAGTTATGTGAATGTGGTTTCTGTTATTTCCAAAAATTTCTATGTAATGTTTTTAGGCCATAGTTCCCCAAGAATAACTAAAGCTACAAAAAGTAAAACCATAGACAAAGGACAATTACTGTACTAAAATTGTACTTAAAGTGATAGTTTTAGAAAACTGAAGACGGATTTGGCTTTTTAAAATTGTAATGTAGACAGGGTAACAGATCATAAGTAAATATGATTTTTAATCACAAAAAAAAACCACTGTAAAGGGTAGACACCTCAAAACCAACTTTTTATTTGCCAAAAAGACTTACAGGCCTGTGGCTAAAAATACAGGATATGGAAGCAGATTACTGAGTTCAAATTCTGGATTTTACCTTGGGATCTGTATGTGCTCTATCCATCTTAGTTTCCTTATATGCAAAATGATAACTTTAGTAGGGCTGTTGCAGGGATTAAATGAGATTAATACACGAGAAATGGGCAGAGCAGTGCTTGTCATAGAGTAATTAGTAAATAGATGTTTGCTATTAGCATTCTAAGAAAGATTAACTTGTTACAGTATCACAGAGAAAAAGAAAAAATCCAACTATATAAAATAAATTTATGAACTAATCATAGGTATATACATGATTAAGCAGGAGTTTCTAAGATCTGAGGATGAAACAGATGAAATGTAGATACTTCAGATCTAGTGGAATAGGCTATATTACAAGCAAATTCACCACTCTAAAACAACATTGAGACTAAAATAGCCTTGAAGTGAGACAAACATTAAATAAATCTTGGATTCACCACTTAATAACCACAAGTAAGTTGCTAAAATGCCTAGCCTCAGTTTTCCTCAATTCTAAAACACAGTTAATAATGTTAGCCACTTCATAAAGTTATTTGAAGACCAAATGAAATACACGTAAAGCAATATATAAGTGAACTATATATGATCTCAATAAATTATAAGCATTACTACTTTCATCTCCACTATTGAAGAAAGAATCAATGGATCATTTAAAATATTGATAAGGTAAAGGTAGAGAAGAAAGTGCATAATGGAAGATGGCCAATTTTTTCCTCTTCCATATCCAATGACCATTTTTCTGCCCGAATTATTCTCCATATTGTGGCATTTCTCTCACACTCCTGGCACACAAAAATGACTAAATTAATGTGGACTGAATTAATGACCACCAGCTAATTACCAAATCCAGTGAATGAACTACTCATTTTTGACTACCTAGTCAAAAACTCCATAAGAATGTCCTACTCTAGTATTTGACAACCTCCACTGTTGACTCTGACAGAACTTTCCATTCTCTGTAACTACTATCTTCCTTTATATATCTGATACTGTACCTAAACCTAGTAGCTCACTATTTTCAATAATAATTCTGGCTTTAGTCCTCTAGCTTTGTTCCTTTTATATGTTTGTTTTGGTGCTGTTAGTTACCAATTCATACATTTTACAAGTTAGCAAAACTCTATGGACTTCAATTTCTTATCAGTAAATTAGAGATAATAGTACCTATCTACATAATGTTCCCCAAGGATTATATGAATTAAAAATATAAAGTAGGGGACCTCAACACCTCTAACACCCTCAACACCCCTGTCCCAAGTAGACAGATCAACTAGACAAAAACATCAACAAAGAAATATCAGAGCTGAACCAAAACTTTGAGCAAATGGACTCAATAGATACCTACAGATCTATCCAACAACAACAGAATACACATTCTTTGCAGCAGCACATGGGAATTCCTCCAAAATAGACCACATACTAGCTCATATGCTTAAGTAAGTGCAAAGAATTGAAATCATCAACAGATATTAACAGATCATGGTGCAATAAAATTGGAAATAAATGGCAAAAGAAACCACAAAAACTATATAAACACCAACCAATGAGTTGCAGATGAAATTAAAGAAGAAATCATTTCTGCATGGGACATAATGAAAGCAGTCCTACTAGGGAAGTTTATAGCAATGAGGCCCCACATCAGAAAAACAGAGAAAGCCTAGATAAATAACATAACATTGAACTCCCAAGCTTAACAATACAAAGAATCAATGAATCGAAGAGTTGGTTCTTTGCAAGATTAAATAAAATAGACAAATTCTTAGCCAATCTTATCAAAAAAAAGAAAAGATCCAAATCCACACAATGAGGAATGAAAAGGGCAAAATCACAATGAATCCTGCAGAAATCCAGATTATCAACACCTATTTTGAAACCCTGTACTCTAATTGGAGGAAAAATTTGGAAGAAATGGATAGATTCTAGATACATATGGATTACAAAAGTTGAATCAAGAGGATATAAAAATTCTAAGTAATCCAATATCAATCAATGAAATTTAAAAAGTAATAAAAAAGAAAACTACCAACAAAGAAAATCCCAGGTCCTGATGGATACACTGCTGAATTTTATAAGAACTTCAGAGAAGATCTAATGCCATTACTTCTCAAACTCTTCAATGAAATTGAAAGGGAAGCAATACAAGTGATTAGAGTGCTTGCTTTGCAAGCACAAGGGCCTGAGTTCGATCCCCGGCACCACCAAAAAAAAAAAAAAAAAAAAAAAATCAAAGTCATTTCTGGAAGCAAGAATTATCCTGATACCAAAATCAGAGAAAGTCCCAACCAAAAAAGAGAACTACAGACAAATCTCTTTAATGAACATAGATGCTAAAATCCTCAATAAGACATTGGCAAACAGAATGCAGCCAATCATCAAAAAGGTTATACATGATAACCAAATAGGATTCATCCCAGGGATACAGGGACAGTTCAACATACACAAATTAATAAATGTAAGACACCACATTAACAGAACCAAGGATAAAAATCACATGATAATCTCAATAGATGCAGAAAAATCATTGGACAAAGTTCAACATCTATTCATGATTTTTTTAAAAACCCTAAAGAAAATTCGAATAGAAAGTCTTTATCTCAATCTCATGAAAGTCATCTATGAAAATCAACGCCAATATCATACTAAATGGTCAAAAACTAAAAACTTTCACTCTAAAATCAGGAACAAGACCAGGATGCCAACTATCCCCACTTCTATTCAATATAGTCATGGAAACATTAGCCAGAGCAGCTAGACAGTAAAAAGAAATGAAGGGGATATGGATAAGAAAGGAAGATGTTAAATTATCATTATTTGTAGATGACATGATACTCTACATAGAAGAACCCAGAAACTCCACCAAAAGACTCCTAGATTTAATATTCAAATTTAGTAGCTTAACAGGATACAAAGTCAACACTCAAAAATCAATAGCATTCCTGTACATGAATAACAAACTCATTGAGAGACAAATTAGGGAAACAACACCTTTCACAATAGCATCAAGAAAAATGAAATACTTAGGAATCAATCTAACTAAAGAAGTTAAAGATCTTTACATTGAAAACTATAGTAGTCTGAAAAAGGAGTTTGAAAAGGATATTAGAAAATGGAAAGATACCCTCTTCTTGGATAGGCAGAACCAATATAATGAAAATGGCCATATTTCTAAAACTGTTACACAGATTTAATGCAATCCCAATCAAAATACCAATAGCATACCTCACAGAACTAGAGAAAAAAATCCTAAAATTCATATGGAACCAGAAGAGAACTAGGATAGCAAAAGCAATTCTGGATAACAAAAGCAAGGCAGAGGACATGACAATCCCTAATTTGAAGTTCTGCTACAAAGTTACTGTGATAATAAATGATACTGCAAAACTTGGCTTTCCACATGCAGAAGATTGAACCTAGACTCATGTCTTTCATCATGCACTAAACTAAAATCGAAATGAATCAAAGATCTAAATATAAAAACAGAAATACTTAATCAGCTGGAAGAAAGAATAGGTAAAATTCTTGAAAACATAAGAGTAGGGAATGACTTTATGAACAAAATCCTGATCTCACAGGACACAGTACAAAGAATCAACAACTTGGGTCACACTAAATTAAAAAGCTTTTGCACAGCAAAAGAAACCACCAACAGACTGAACAGACTGAAGAGACTCAACAGACTGAAGAGAATCCACAGAATGGAAAAATACTTTACTAGCTACTCCTCCAACAAAGGATTTGTTTTTCTTCAGATCATATAAATTTTTTGACTTTTACTAATATCTGGAATATATAAAGAACTCAAAAAAATCAGACCTCCCTAATTTTAAAGACCCAATCCAAAAATGGGCATCTAGAATGAACAGACACTTCTCAGATGAAGAAGTACAAAGAACAAATAAATATATGAAAAAACTGTTCAACATCACTGGTCATTCAAGAAATGCAAATTAAAACAACACTGAGATTCCACCTCACTCCAGAAAGAATGGCTATCATCAAAAATCAATAACAAATGCTGGAGGGGCTGTGGGAAAAAGGAACCCTTCTTCCTTGTTGGTGGGAATACAAACTGGGACAAAACTATGGAAATCAATATGGAGATTCTTCATAAAACTAGAATTTCCATTTCATTCAGCTATTCCCCTTATCTGCCCAAAAGAGTTAAAAGCATCATACCACAGTGATATACATACATCCATGTTTTTAACAGAACCATTTATAATAGCTAAATTATAGAAATAGCACATATGCCCATCAATGGATGAACACTACTACTCTACTATTAAGAAGGATAAACTTGAGACATTTTTAGGTAAATGGATGCAACTCGAGATCATAATTTTATGTGAAATAAATCAGACACATATGTTTAAATATCACATTGTTTTTCTTGTGTGAGAAATGCAAAGGGTTAACAAGGAGCAAAATGGAGGATAGATATTGGCGAGAAGGAAGAACATGTTTAAATAGGAAGGGGAACAAGGGGGGGTAGGAAAAGGGAAAGAAGGATATAGGGATTTAATAAAAGAATGGAAGGAAAAAATGGAAACCAAGGTTTTATAAATGAGCAGAGGAATGGGGAAAAGAAGAATTAAGATATATTATGTACAAGTACCAATTCCCTATGATGAATGTGATTATTATATATGGCAAACATGCCAATAAAAATTAATTTTAAAAAAGTGCTTAGAAATTAGTAGTACTTCACAAATGTTGCTGCTGCTTCTGCTGCTGCTGTTGCTGTTGTAATTGCTACATGCTTTTCTCCTTCATCTCCATACGTCCATATCCTATCTATCCATCAAATGTTAACAAAACACATCTTCCACGAAACTGTCTCTGATTATATGCTTCAGTCTTACCTCTCTCTCACAGCTCTTTCATCCACATCTCTTAAACACTTGCTGGCATCTCTTAAACACTTGCACTTTCTTTTATTTTTGTATTTCTCACTTTCAATTATTAATATCCCTAAGACAAAATCTGTTTATGACTCATTTCCACATCCCCTACTATGCCTTTATACAGTTCCCTGAACCTAATGTCTAAATGAAAACATGTATTGAATCAATAAAAGGGTGAAATGTCTTTTCGGGCCACTAAAATGTACCTTTCTATTCTGGAATGATTATTTCACAATTGGTTCTCTTATAGCAAATGGAAAAGAAGACTCAAAGATGATACCAAAGAGGAAAATAAGTGTCAGGTAGCCATTAATTTCTATCACCAAATACTTGTCCTATGTCATTCTTGTCCTCTTTAATGTTTATGATTGCGGAATTCAAGAATTAACCTATTAATAAGGTATTGAATGTAATGAAAGAGTGCTTCCTAAATATAATTATAAGTAATGCTATAATAATTTTAAACATTGTAACTCTTTAGGATGTAGTCTTATAAAAGTAGCCTAAGGAATGACAGCACAAAGATAAAAAATAATAATAATAATAACGTCTATAGCAATAGTATTTATAACAGTAAAATACTGCACTTCTAAATGTTAAATGTAAGTGGTGATAAGTGTGTAGATAAAAGTCTTTGAGGAAACAAAAATAACAGCTGATATTATTGGAATTTTTGATGTAGGGGATGAGCATGGATGGTTTGTCTCCAAAATCATATCTCCTTGAGAAGTAAATGAAACTAGATAGAGGATATCAAGAAAATCAAAATTAAAAAGTCATCAACATCACTCTTTTCTCTTTCCTCCCAAAACAACCAGTATTAGATATATAAGAAGAAACTACTATAAATGAAACATCAGCAACAAGAGTCAATTTGCAAATAATATTCAAAATAAATGGTTATTGCATGTGTGCTGAAAATCAGTTTCAGTCCACAATACAAGACAGAAAACTTGAGAAACACAGAAATACAGCAAGGAAAAAAAATGATCTTTTCTCTATTTGGTTAACATCAGGCTTCTCAATTTCTTTGTATTTTAAAGTGATAATATTTGTTTAATCTCCATTTTATTAACTCCGGACATCTTACTGTTATTATTTTAAAGACAAAGTACATGATATATCATATTCACATAGATAAATAGTTTTGCTAAGTTACTATTTCACATTCGGTCTTTTTATGTATAGATATGTGGAAAATTAAATGGATTTTTTAAATGTAGCCTAAGATCATAATGACTTTGACTACATGACATAAGTATATAAAAAATTATTCACTGTTGACCTACTAAGATTTTTAAATAATCCATCTCAAAATCATTTGCATCCAGCAGTAATTTTAAACCAAAATAATAATGACAAAAGAGGATGTGTTAGTAGAGGATGTGTTCTTCCAAAGACAGTTTCTTCAGCTTGTGTTGACTAATGGTTACCTTTAAATGTGAAGGTGGGGTACGGTTTACACTCTGCTTTAAATTGATTAGCTGAACTATAAAACATATCAAATACATTGCTTTCAAGAATGTGAACCAAGTAAGAATCTGTATTCTTACCATTAGCCTCAAACAAAAGAGTCTATCATCCCTCCATGTTTCTTCATTAAAGCCTTGATCCTTACCAAGACTTTTTTTCTATTATTTCTAATGTAAATTTCTTTCTTTAATGAAATAAGAACAGAAATAGAAGGGCTACATTCAATTTTTTAAATGTTTTAATTTCTGAATTTCAGTTAACAAATTTGTACTGTTCCTGTCATAACACTACAGTCTCTTATATTAAACAATTTAAGTAAGTTAGGGATGACTAGAGAACCTGTGTATAAATACCAGCAGAAACATAGCAGCTGTGGGAGTTTCATGGGGAAATAAAGGGTCTGATCCCTTATGGAAATCCTCCAAGGTCAATTTCTGTATTCAAATAATTTGTCCCTCTGACTCCACAACTTTATTTACACTGAACAGCCATTATATCAGGTCAAATATAATAAACGATATGTTTCAAAAATCATATGTGCTCTCAGATTACTGAAGAATGTAGGTACATACAGTGAGAAATAAATGGAAAAGAAACGTCAGCTGGAAAATTCAGCTGTTTCTTCAAACACCTCAAAAATCAGCATTACCTTTGTGAATGTGCCAAAATTCTCTTAAACTTACACCCTAAGAAACAATGTTGACATCTGCATGCTAATATTCCTTGCAGCACTATTCACGATAGCCAAGAGATAGAAACAACTTAAGCATTCATGGAGATATAAATAGATAAAGAAAATGAGGTATACACATTCAATGGTACATTATTTAACCATAAAAAAGAAACCCTGCCATTTGCAATAACATGTATAAAACTGGAGGGCATTATGTTAAGTGGGATAAGCCAGAAAGAGAAAGATAAATTACTGAACGGTATCATTTGTATGTAAAATATGAAAGAAAATCAGACTCATAGAGGCCAAAATGATGGCTGAGTAGAGCTCAAGAATGAAGGGAAATGCACGTTGGACAAAGGGTATACATTTTTACTTATTAAGTATATAAGTACAGAGAATCTAATGTTTCGTGTAGTGAATTGATTCATATACTACACTGCACACTAGAAATTTGCAAAGATAGAAACAAAAAAGGTAACTGTGAGGTAATGGATGTGTCAACTTGATTGTGGTAAATGTTTTACAGTGTATATCAAATCACCACATTATAGACTTAAAAACATAGAGCTTCATCTGTCCATTAAACTTAATAAAGCTCCAAGAAAGCTAGGTAAAGCACAAAAAAACGAGGTAAATATTTGTTGCATGAGTTCCTGTTAACGATACAATTCATGGCCGACCGATTTATAGGAAGTAGAGCACAGGTCACAACATAAATTTTAGGCTCATATTTTAAACTATCATTTTAATTTTCATCATTTTGGGGATATTGCTGTTGGAATTCTGGAGGTGAGAGTTGCTTTAAATTAATTTTTAAGAAGTTTAAATTCTGTAAAATGAAAATCAGATCTGGAACATCTGGCCAATTCATATGCCAGGCTTTACCAAAGCCTTACAGAGCAACATCACCACAAACCACCAAGACACTATCTTTTTCCCTTAAAAGTTTTAAAATTGTAAGGACATTTTGTAATTTTGAGGCATCTATGGTGTAAAAATCATAATGGATGTCAAGAAAAATAATACCATACTAACTTACCATCTTCTCTAGAACTGCTCCTGGGTCTGCCCCCTGGAATAAAAAATGTTATGACAATCATCCATGCTTATTGTTTCAGTTTAAACAACCTGAAAACAAATAACTTTTTTCTATGTTGTTGTAAAAAATAAAAAGAAATACAATTTTGTGTGCTCACTAGTATTTGCTAATTTATATTATACAGTTGCTGGGGCTACTGACGCCTCTCTAATAATCCACCATGGAAAGTGATATGGTAATTAGGTGGATGTTTCATGAGTACAGCGTCAAACTTACATGAGTTAGTTAAGTAGCTAGTTAGTTAATAACTGTTTGTAAAAGGTAAAGATATTCCATTTCTACCTAAACTGGTCATTGGATATGTCAGGTAGAGTACTCAATTCCCTACATTGGACTTGATAGATGCTATAATTATTTGCCCTAGTTGATTCTTCATGCTATTCGTGCTGCTGACTATTCCACGCTCAGACTGAACAGTTTTTAATCAATAATGTTTTCAAAATGGTTTTTATAATCGCTTTTAGGCTTTGGAGTCGTATAGTCTCTTTCAAGTAGAATTACATACTTGTGTAAGTATTGATTTAAAGTTTGATTCTTATAAGGCAACCCTTAGCATCTACATTCAAATACTTAGGGGTGCAACTCACTGTAATAAAATTCTGTAACTATGTAGATAATGAATATTCTCATAATGAAGTGAATATGTTCAACATTCAGAATTTCAGGCCATAGGAAAATGTACTGCAACATTTAATTATTACTGTATTTGTTGAATAACACATAATTTCAGATTTCTACATACTGTACCTAAATAAATTTTTAAAAATCTCTCAAAATGCTGATTTATGAAAAGGCATAGGATTATATAAGATTCTAGAATGTGAAACCACATGTTTACATGTCTCTCTCAGAGTGTCCTCTACTGTTTTTTCTTTTTTTTAATCTCTTTTCTTTTTAAAGATGAATTTAAATCTTATCTCTTAAATGAAATACTTCCTGACTACTCTCAATCTAGGTAACTAATCCTCTAATCTCTGTGCTATTAAGGTACATGTTGATATTGTTCTTACACTACTTTATTGACACCTTTCTCTTTATGTATGTGGCCTCCAAATGCACAACATTTTATTTGGACTTCTATTATGCTAGTTCACCACTTACAAACTTGTTTCATAATGCTCATGTTTGTATTTTATCACTTCCTTAGCCTATAAAGTCTTTTAGAGAAAGAATTTTTAATTTGTATATATCAACATTTAACAAATGTTTGCTCAATTAAAGAAACAGAGGCCTCAAAGAGATTATAAACCTCCTAAGTGCAGGACCCATATTTCATGACTCTTAAAAATTATAGAATTGAGTGTGTAAGTGGTCAATAATATCTACTTTTTCCTTAATGATGACAATAATAATTTTATACCCATGAGAACATAATCTTTAACTCTGTAATTAAATTCAAAACTTTCTCTTTTTAAGGGATAAACAATTGAATTAAATTTGTATGAATGTAGTTCTTTTTTCTCAATATAAAGCAAAGTTTATACTCATATGTAGCTGCATCATATTTGATTGTAGTAATCAAGGCAAAATTTAATATATATACATACATGTATATAATATATATTCATATTAACATCCAATTAATACCTATACAATAGACATAATTTGGTCCTCATCTCTCAAACTGCAGTTTAATGAAATTTAGGTCTGCAATCTCTGAGCTCTTAGTATACAAATCTACCTCCTATCATATGAAGGACACTGAATAAAAATGGTACTACAAGGGTTGATCAAAAATACAGTGTGTGTTTAAATAAAAAATTGATTACAGTACAAGACACACTGTCATTGATCCTCCTTTAAATATTCCCACTTACTTTGGACACACATCACTTACAAGGTGTGATCAAAAATATTACACTGAATGTTGCTGCTGTCATTCAACAAAAAGGCAGGCTCATAAAAAGTTTATAGCATGTCCTTATCCACTTTATTCACCAGATTTGACATTGTGAGATATCTGGATCTTCCTCAAAGTCAAAATGACTATGAACTGTAAACACTTTGAATTGGTTCAAGACACCAAGGCAGCGATGACAGAGCAGCTAAAGACACTCACAAAAGTGGACTTCAGAACCGCTTCAGAAAGTGGCAAGAACTATGGGATAAGTGTGTTTGAAGCAAAATGAAATATTTCAAGGGTGGTTAATACAATGTGTCTTTTAATGTAATATTTTTTTAAGTTTAAATATTCACTGTATTTTATGATCACACTTGATATATGAATGGACCTTGGGACAGAGCAAATAGATTGAACAAGTTCACACATTGGGTCGAGAAGACTCAGGAGAAATGTCAATAGTATCCTTAATTTTCAGCAACAAGCTGCATTCCATAAGGAATTTAAGCTATTTTGCTAGATTAATAAATTATGTTACTTAGATGGAATGTCTATATTCATTTTGAAGATTGGTCGTGCTATGATCCATTACTTTTCTTGGAGAACAAGAAAGTTTTAAAGAGTCTGGGAGCCTGGAGTGCACAGGAAATAGCATGCCAAAAAAAAGACTTTGAATGAAAATGCACCAAAAGGAAAAATGAAAGATCCCAAGACATATTTGCTTTATTTCATAACTTTGCCAAAGGACTGCTGTGCTTACTGGAAATATGTCTAAATATGTTGATTTAACTAGTAGAAAACGTATAAGAAATTTATTACAACACCTAAAACACAATCTTTTTAAATATTATGATTTCTACATTTTAATTAGTAAAAAATTGATAATCTGTGACAGGACTACCATTTCTATTTTTATGATTTTCCCATTAATAAAATCCCACTGCTAAATTACACTAACAAAATTGTAAATATAAGTTTTTAGTTACCTGTAAGTAGAATACTGAAGAACATATATAAAAGTACCAAAAGACATACTTTAGTTCTTTCTCACTCAATACAAGTTTATTTTCCTTAGCTTTAAAGAAATAGTTCTAAAACATCCATTCCTTGTGATGAATGGATTATAAAACAGTTTTACCTAATAGATCTAGAGAACAAACAAGTAAAAATAACGTAATAATTGTGATCATAACTATCAAATTTCAGGGAATACTAATGCATCTCATACTCTACACAAGAAATGTACTTGGAGACTTGGAGACTCCAAATGGATTCCAGTGACTACAGCAGTAAATATTTTTCACAATTGTATAGCGAAAAAAGAAAATATTCTTTCTTTAAGGCTATAAAATTACAAGAGATAGCAAGAGGTTCTTCAGTCAAATAATTCTGCCTCAGTGAAGATTAATACCTAATCTTTCTAAAGCAGATGATTTCTCTGTCCTTTTTTTAGACAAAATAGAGAACAAAGTCTTTCCTTGGTAAAACTATTTAATGTTTATTTTGAAAATTAAATTTTAAAAATTTTTGTTGCTAATTCTCTTATCTTTTAACCACATTTCATTTTATTCTCATCACTGAATAAAATATAATTACACTGTAATTTACATATGAACAATAAAAAGAATTGCATTGATAAAAAGGTAAATATTGCTTTCCATGTATCTTAATCTGTAGAGATTGCTTAACAAAGACCACACATTTTCATGGAAAAAGTGTAGAATAGTGGGAAAAGCTTGAAGCCAGGAAGGCTATATTAAAGTGTTATTATAATTCATTTAATTAGAATAATGAAAATGAAAGAAACTTCCCAAATTGGCTCATATAGCCATTCCATTTTATAAATTCAAGGTTCAATGGTAACATTAAGTTTATTTTTCTGATTTCCTAAAATAATACTTGTTTATTACAGAAAGCACAGAAAACAGTACAAGAGAAACTCAGTTGAAGTTTTAACACATTGAGAAAGCCACCTATATATTATAATATGTATGCCTCCAATATTTAAATATATAGAATCATAATGAATATATTTTGCAATTTTTTTCCTACTTCAATTCATCATGAACAATTCTGATCTTTTTCTTTAAACATCTTCTACAACCTAGAGCTAATTGCATGATAGCAAACTATCATAAAGGCATATAGAATAACTAACCAAAATGATTTCCAATATTTTGCTATTGGAAGCAGAACTGCAATGTATCTCTACATAGAATTTTCCTCAGATTTTTGATTATTTGTTTCCTTAGAATGAGTTATTGGAAGTAAAATTATCACACAGAGGTTAATGTTCTCAATACGTACTGTCAAACCAGCCTCTACAAAGGATGAAAATATTTAAACCACACCTTCAAGTAAATGGCGGTAATTCCCTTACCTTTATCTCATCAAGACTGGTTATAATCAATATTTTAATCCTTAACAATTTGATATTTTTAAAAATATATCTCAATTTTATACTAATTTGTAGTTTCTATTACTATTGAAGCCATTTGTAATTTTTGAGTGTTGCTTATTTTCTTTCTACATCCATAAGGACATTAACAATGTGCTTTGAAAATTTCCTCTCTGAATCCCAGGCTAAGGGATTTAATTTTATAAAAGCAATTTATATACTTCAAAATATCAACCATTTAAGTATCATATACACTGTAAATATTTTCCAACTTTCTCATTTGGCCTTTAATTTTATTTATTGGTTTTCAGTCACTGTCCCCTTGAACCACAGGCAACTCAGCTTCAACTTGATTCTCTCTTCTCTAGTTTTCATTTCCCCACCTCCCTGCTGGGCGCTAATGCCTCTGGCTCCAGGAGCTTGTACATTGTTACAGTCTCTGCATCCCCAATCTCATCATCATTCTCTGACCTCCTTGAAGGCAGGAGCTGTGCCTGTCTTAATACCATAAATTATACACTCTCCAGTAGATGTCTGATATTTACTAAGTGAATGAAATGAAACAATACGCTTTTCTTTTAGCATAATTTCCAGAGGATAATTTCTTAATAATACTGGTATCACTTAAAAATACAATATTAAGTGACTGTGTAACATTCCCTCCAGTCTTAACCTCAACATCTTTGATCTTGAGTCATCTTATGTATATTATTTCTTTTGTGCAAACATTTGGTAAGTTCTTTAAATCAGTTTTCCTCCTCTAAAAGAAAATTAACCTTAACTAAGTGATTCTCATCTCATTTTAACTTTTTCAATTATAACTTTATATCCTAGTAACAAGTAACTTCTTGATAAATTCTGTGTCAATGTATTTGGAATTAAGTCAAATTATTCTGAATGATAATTATCAGGACATGGAAAGAAAGGAGAAAAATTCATCTTTGTGTAGATGTTAAAGCACAGTTAAGTCATAGTGCTTGAGATCAAACACAAATTTTATCACCTATCAGCTAACAAGACTAAAATTATTTAGTCTCAATAAATCTTGATTTCTTCACCCTTAAAATGAGATTAATAATAGCATATAATAGCAACTGATTATGGAGATTATATAAAATGACAATGACAAATGTGACACACTTAGCCCAAAGTTTGGAAAATAGTAAACAATAAAAAGTATCTACTAGATTACCCAGTATTTTAACTAGATTTCCCAGTATTGCTTAGAAGAAGCCATATTTATTCTGTTATCCATAACAGAATAAATAAATCTAGCTAGTATTTACCCTGAAACCAGAAAAATTGAGTTTCCCAGGTAATAAGCAGCTCAACTGCAAATCAATGCCAGTAATTAGCCTGTCTAGCCGCACACTTCTCTATGGGGTCCAGAGGTAAACCTGTGGTTTTCTTCTCTTCTCATGACACCTTAACATGCACACCACGTGACCCTCAAACTGGCCATTTTTTGTACGTCAGAATCAGCATCTCTAAAAGATAACTGCTGTTTTGACTAGACCATCCCCTGTCCCCTGAATGATTCTACCAAGATTTGTATTTTAAATTATGTGATTCCAAGCATTCCAACCTAAATTCGTGAAAATTCATCAACCGTTTCTTGAATGATAAAAGAACAAGGACATAAAGAGATGTTTTATTTATTAACCTCCTGTGAGCCAAGCACTTTGAATCTCTAGAATAAACTTGTGAAATAGGTATTATTTCTATATTTTACAGTTGAGGAACCTGAAACACAAACAGATCAAGAACATTGCTCCAAGTCACACAGCTATTTAGGTGGCAATATTCTTTCTTTGTTTAAAAACCCCATGACCAGTTAGATATATCTTCTCTCAAGTCTTTGTTCAAGCACTCCTCCAAACATGAGAAAAGCAAGGCCCTGCTCTCTGCTTATAGCTGGGAATATGTCTTTCAATGATAACTCCAAGGCACTTTTCCAGAAACTTTCCTGAATGAACACAAATAGAAAACATAATATAGGTAACTTAAATGGGCTATGAGAGGGAGGGAACAATGCAAAATCACTATAATCTTACAGGGAAAAATGATCATAACAAACCAAAAGCTAGAATCAAACCAAATGTCTATTGACAAATGAATGAACAAAATGTGATATATTTATGTAATGGAATATTATTCAGCCTTTAAAAGACTTCTGATGCATGCTACAGATCAAAAAATATTATAAATATTGGATGTTTTAACTTTGTAAGAGGTACCTAGAGTAGCTGAATTCATAGAGAAAGAAAATAAAATGGGGATTGCCAGAAGCTAGGGAAAGGAATGACTGAGGAGTTGTTGTTTAATGGGTTAAGAATTTCAATATGGAAGAATGAAAAAGTTTTGGAAATGAATGGTGGTGACTGTTACACAACAATGTGAATATACTTCATATCACCAAATTGGACATTTAAAAGGACTTAAAATGATAAATTTAGTCATATGTGTATTTTCCCACAATAGTAAAATTCCATGTAATTTACAGTTATGTTTGTAACTCTAGAATTAATTGAATTTTCTGAACTTTATTTTGTTTTAATTTCACCTGGATATTGTTGAAGATTTACAGAATAAACTTTTATGAAAGTATTTAAACAACTTTTTTTTTTTTTTTTGGTGCTGGGAATCGAACTCAGGGCCTTGTGCTTGCAAAGCAAGCACTCTAATCACTGAGCTATACCCCCAGCCCCCTATGAAAGTATTTAAAAGTTATAAGTTAAGCATTTTTCCTCTTTCAGCCTAATTATCATAATACAGATTCACTCAGGCCATTATACTTTAAACTGCCTAAAAGCATAAAGTTTGGTTAGAGACTTAAAAACTGGAGAAATACCTAAAACATTTCAAACAAACACAATAAAGCAGAATAAAGAATGACATTTGCAACTTCAAAGAATGCTAATAAAACCCTGTAGGCTTTTCTGCTTATTCTCCTTGACTCTTCTGCTGCAATAAACACAATCATCCACTACCCTGTCCTTTGAAACTCTCCCTTTGGCTAGTTCCTGTTCCCTAAACACCCTCTCTGTGAATCACTTCTAAAGGAAGGCTCAGCACTTAACCTTCTGCTCTTCGCTTTATATAAATTCACTTATTACACAAAAGTTTATTGAATTCCTCCTAAGTACTTGGTACTGTGCTACAGGCTAGGAATATAGCAGTAAACCAAATACAGTCTTTGTGTCAATGTTCTGGTGTGGGTAACAGATGTTTTCCTAAGCAGGAAAATTTAAAATTCTTTCAGCTGAGCTAATTTCAATTCTATTTGGCATGTGGCTTCTGTAGTAGTCTGCTGCATGGTGGCCCCCAATCAACTATGCACCCTGCATTCAAAACCCCAGTAGTGCTCTCACTGGAATCCAAGCTAGCATTTTTCTTAAAAAGCAAAAGAAAGATCAGATCTTTCTGTATGCATACTAGTCTTCAATAAAATGTGGAAGAAATAAGAAGCATCAACTCAAAGTAGAAATAGGAATGGATACAACAATACTAAGAATCAATAGCATGAAATTGCAGAGGTTCGCATCAATATTATTCCACAATTTTTCTCTCTGAATAAGTTCTGCAATTCCAGGAACAAAAACACAGAGGATAGAGACACAGTAATTTACCAAAAGATTAAAAAAAAGAAAAAGCTTGTATACAAAAAAAGCTGAAAATGACCTGTAAACCAAGCAAGGAATAATATGTGTCCAGAAGGTACTTAACAGACTAAAGCAGCTCTTGAATGCAGTAGCTCCTAAAATAAGGAGGTTGTTTAGAGAACACAGGAAAACAAAGAAAAAAGTTACTGGAGTTTTTATTTTGGCCAGAGGCAGGGTACTGGGGATCGAACACAGGGCCTTGCATTTGCTAGGCAAGCGCTTTACCACTGAGCTAAATCCCCAACCCCAAAAGTTACTGGGTTTGTTTTTGTTTGTTTGTTTGTTTGTTTGTTTGTTTGTTTTTTCACGCGGGCTTCTGGACTGGCAGGTGGCTGTCCAGGGCCCTCAGGCTTACCTTCCTCCACAGCTTCTGAGACCGAATCAGACAATCACACATTATGTGTGTTGCATGGCCCTGTGTGGTGTGACAGGAAAACACGGCCTCACCTGATGAACATTCTGAACATTCTTTCCAGAGATACAGATCCTGAATCTAGGTCAGTCTTTCAGTCTAATATCTAGTCTTCAGAAAACAGAAGGGTCTAAGAGACAAGGTGAGTGAAAACACGAAGAAAGAAATGAAAAAAATAAAAGCCCTGGGACAGTCTACAGAGCCTGTTTTTTTCAACAAGTTAATGGCATGGAAAAAGGGAAAAATTACTGTGTTTCCTTCTTTTTTTTTTTTTTTTTGAAACGTGGCCTTGTTATGCAGTTCAGTCTGGCCTTGAACTCACAGCAGCCCTCCTTCAGCCTCCCGAGTGCTGGGATTACAGGGGTGCAGCACCACACCTGGCAGTTGTTTTTTTTTTATTTTGAGGGTGCTGGGGACCAAAGTCGGCCTTGCCTCTTGCCTACTGAGCAAAATCCCCAACCCTCATGGCAGTTATTCTTAAAAGTATTTTAAATCAAGCATTATGGTACACACCTGTAATCCCAAAACTCAGGAGGCTGAGGCAAGAGGACCACTGCGAATTCAAGACCAGCCTAAACTATATAATGAGACCCTATCTCAAAAAACAAAAAAAAAGGGGGGCTAGAAATTTAGCTCAGTGGTTAGAGTGCTTGCCCAGCAAGCACAAGTCCCTGAGTTTGATCCCCGGCACACACACAAACAAAAAAAATAATAATAATAAATAGTAATAATTAAAATGTCCGCTGGCTCCTTTCTCCTTTCACATCCCCAGTCTGAGCCCTTTTCTCTCTGCAGCCACTTCTCAGCTGCCTTCTCTTTTGCCCCTTGCCCCGTCAGCCGGGAGCACCATGCCAAAGACACGCCATTTTTCCCACACGTGTCAGGGTCTGAAGGTTTGTAGGGAGGGAGAGGGAAGTTGGAGGCCTCTCACAGGACAGGTGCCTTTTGAGAATATTTCTGGGTGGTAGTACTAGAACTGGGATGAGACCTTTCCCTGAGTCCCAGGCTGTCACCCACTCATGCTGTGCTCAATCCAGAGAATAAAGGATTCAGAGAAAAGTGAACAGTTTCCCTGGAGCAGCTTCTGACTATGGGGTGGGCCAAAGAACTTGTATCTTCCAACCTCGGTGACTGTTTCCCCCCATCCTTCTCCCCGTGCCACACCAAAGCCACCATGCCCTCAGCCTCCAGCCCACCGCGTGTGTGCAAGGTAGGGCTGAGCACTGGGAACACCAAGTTATTGGTTTTGACTTTACAAAATATTAATAATGTTCTTGAACACAAAAATTCAATATTATAAGATAGACTATCATATAATTAATGGAAAAAATACTGGACTAAAATTCAGAAGACCTTAAACCAACTAGTTATATTACACTAGATATGTCCCTTAATATTTCTGGCCCTCAGAATACATCTCTAACATGAATCTGAACTATATATTCCATTCTGGCTTCAGGATTTGGTGAAACTTTGATTCTCGGTAGATTAATGTCACATGATGATTAAGTCTTTAATGATGCGTGGCTGGTGCAAAGTGGTGACAATGTGAAGTTATATGACTCACGAGCATGAATGTTGACAGCAAACTGCAGGAAAAGGAAGAGTGTGAGTTTGCTATGTTTTCTGTGATAGTTATAAATGGATTGAGGTGAAAAGTACATGATAATAAGTGGCATTAATTTCAAATAAGATGAAGAGAGAAAGCTGTAATTTGATATTCTTTAAGAAAACTGGGTAGTCGGTGGTAGTGTGGCCCAGCAGTCTAATGCGCTGGATTAAGAAACACTGGGTAAGCTAATACTCATAGATTCTTATTGACCTGAGGAGTGTTGAAACCATGCCCCATGTACTGCTGAGTTATGTTAATTTAACCTTAAAATATCACTTTTATCTCTCTATCCCTTCCTCTGTACCTGCACTGCCTGATCATTGTCTAAGTTCTTGTCATTTTAACTTTTATTCATAATAGCCAAAAACTGGAAATAATCTGGTGTCAGTTAAAGTAAAATAGCTAAGTAAACTCAGGCATTTTCATACACTGGAATGCTGCATAGAAAAAGAATAAATTAGTGCTACACACAAGAACATAGATGAATTCCACAGACAGGATGATAAACAAAGAAGTTAGAAACTATAGTTATACATTGTATAATTTCAATGTATATGAAGTTCTTGAATAGGTGAAACTAATCTGTGGTGATAGACATTAAAATAACAGTTTCTACTGATAAGAAGGAGAATTGATGGGGAAAAATTGTATACTTTGATGAGTGACAAACTCACAGATATATGTATATGTGAACATTCATTTACGGTACACTTACGAGTTAAGAACTTTAGATGTATATAACTCAGTAAAGATTTTCAAAATATGGGCACCCCACCTCTATTTTGGCATTAATGTAAACAACTTTTTCTGGATTCATTTAAAATCATTTTTGAGAGGAGCTGATGAGCATCCACCTTCATATACATACATATCCTTTTGCATAAAAGGGCTTCTTTTCTTTGTGAAAGCACTGTTCTAATGAAAGTGGTGACATCTGATTGGTCATGTGAACTCATATCACACCACGTCCTAATTTTCATAATATGATAGGAAATAGATGACACAGGAGTTAAGCAAAAGAATATATACAAAGTCTACTTATACTTACCCTGGTTTAGAAAGAAAAATCATCTTCCTTTTTCCCATCTATAAATATACAAATACTTTTGTTGAGTTCCTACTTGATATACAGTACTCCATATGTCTTGGGAACATAGCAGACTATTAAGACAGAAATAACTCTTGCTATTAAAGAGTTTATAATCTATCCAGAAAGACAGGACTAAAAGATCTAGTTTTGCTAAGTTTATTGAAACACTTTAAAAAACAAAACTAAATACCTTTAGGCATGACATTTCTCAAAATGGGCAGGCATCTAATACTTGTTTCTTTCCAAGTTATAGGAGCTTAATGGGACTTTAATAAAAACTTCTTAACACAGCAGACCTATCCCATTTCAATTATCTTAAGAAAATAAAATCCACTTCAAGATTAGAATTGTGAAATTGCAATCAGGTCAGCTCATTGTAGCTGTAATTAATTTTGTGTGACAGAGAACTGTAAGGCCAGAGCCTGGATTATGTAATGAAGAGGCAACTCCTAGTTGGGCACTGAGTTAATCGTGCTTCTCAGTCCTTCTTGAAGCCTCAGGAGCTTCCTGCAACTCTATTTTCATATTTTATGATAGAGATAACCTTGATCATGGTGATTCTTTCTGGTGGAGTCAGGATGGTCTTGAGGCATGTGCACAGTTTTTGCCTTGCCAAAGGGCTCTGAGTTTCAAATGGGTCAGAAATGGCACCCAAGGTGCCACTCAGAATCCATGAGTTGCCCTGGTACCTTTTTACAAACAAAATTTTTTCCAAGAATCAAAAATATAATTTCATTGCTGTTTGTTTTTATTTTTCTTTTATTTTGGAAGACAGTTATATAATGTTTTAAACAAAGATATAAAAGTAAATAAGCAATATATGCTATACTTGTTACCTATGTGACTTTATGCAAAACACTTAAGCACTTTGGGTTTTTTTTTTTTAAATAAGATGGCCAAGTAGATCTCTTCTAAGCTCCTTTTTAAGTCACCAAGAATTCTACATTTTTACAATTACATGGACTCCTTTTATATTTTTTAAATGATTTCTATATTTTTTTAAATCTAAAGTTCTTAATTGTCTAAATATAAAATGGCTACTTTTCTGTACTTTAACTGAAAAATCATGAAAATATTTCAAGTATATGTTGTTTACTTAAAATTTATTTTAAAATAAACATCATGTGTCTTGGCTTTGCTCTTCTATGCCTATTTTTTTATTCTTTCATCACATGTTTATGAAATCCTCAGTGAAACAAAGTATATTTTCTTTTGAATTTTTATTCAAATTAGAATCCTGGTTTTTTAGTTAAGCAGGCACTTTTATGCTAAACTTCTAGACCAGTTCCTGGGGACCAGCATCTATGATTAGATTTGAAGGACTCCACGAATCACTTAAAATTGCAGGAACAATACTGTGGATATGCCTTGTATACTTAGGTGAGTAGAGAACTATCACCAGGTTATTAAAGGAACCCATAATCTGGCAACAATTAATATATACTTTTACATCAGTCAAACTGGCAAAAAAAATTACTTTTTCAAGCAGTGCTTGTAGCTTTTGATATAACAAGGGATCATAGTATATGGGAATGACTAGCTAATATACCCTATAATAAAAGTATGGGCTCACTAATGGACCAGGAAAACAACTGCTTTTTTGCTGGTCTTTTGTTGTTAAATAAAAAACTTTTAATTCTCATCTTTTAAAATGTATTACTAAAAAAATGAATAAAATGTATTATAGTCTAAATGTTTAGTATCCATGATTAATAAATATTAAGACAGTCTTTATTTTTATGTACCATTTTAATGAAATAGAAAAGCAAAGGTACATTGTTGAGTCAAAATGAATCATATTCATTACTGCAAGGATAATTTCATCAGCGTGCACCTTTCATAGAACTGTGAAAAATATTTATTCTGCTTCTTCCCTCTCTTTCAGCCCTTTTTTCAAAATTAATGCTAATTTCTCTTTTGTAAAATACTACTAATATTAGAAATTGTTATTACAAATTCACTAAACTATTTCTACCAAATAGTCACAGTACACTTTGACCTGATGAAAATGACCCTCACATCAAACATATCACCAACTGGAATTAAGGCAACGTAGTTGTGATTTATTTTAGAAACAAGGAAACTAAAATCTTAAGGTCACATAGTAAGTTAGGAAGAGTTCAGGCACAACACCAGACTCTTTTAAGCTCCATCCAAGAATGCTGTAGCTAATTCCATTCTTAGTTATTTCACTACTTCCTCTAATGTTATCTGGAGAGTTTAGTGCATCAAGTAATGTACAATTCCCTCATCAGCTCCCTGGTCACAGTAGTTTCCCAGTCTAATAATACTACATTCACATATTAACATGATACAAGCATTGAGTTGAGACTTAGAAAGTACCAGAATGTTTTAACCTTTATTTGATGATCTGAAATAACTGGCCTCATTTCCAGAACTGCACCATCTCAAAATGTTTTTTCTTTTATCTTGGACTTCTGAACACATACTTTTAAAATAGTCACAATAACTACAATTCAAATAAGAACAAAATACCTATTCATAGCATTCTTTACACTTAAGGAAGTACAAAATTAGGTAATCGTTTTGGTATAATTTAGCATTAAGGTTTAATACTGACTTAAAATTATCAATAATTTGCATCATGAGATTAATAGATGTGATATATTTTGCTGAACTGTGAACTATTTATTTATATATAATTTGGACAGGAGAAAAATCTACATGCAAAAAGATAAATCTGCTGATTAAAATGTTTCTAGGTTTCTACCACCCCCAAAAGGTGATGCAGAAAATCAGTAAGACAAAGAAAGAAGTCAGTCAATCAGAAAGGCCATGTGATCTAATCTGAAAAACAGGGAGGAGGATAATTTGTCACTCATTCCTTATTAGAAATGTTGTGTTTTACATATATATATATATGTATATATATATATAATGTTCTATATATATATATTTAGATAGTTCTCAAAATTCTACAAATATATAAAGCAGAAAGACTGGTTATTGTAAAACTAAAGTTCCCTAAATATTATTTCTCTCTAACGAGGCTACCAAGGCTATCATGCTTAAATGGTTTGGATAAGGTCATTTTAGTTTTCAAAAGGCATCATGTTTAATGAACTGACTCCAAATTATTTCACCAAGCCACACTTCTCAACATTCCCAATGTGAGAGTTTGCCCACACCCCTATTACCCTTTTTCCAAAATTCCTTTCAGGTGTCAAAGCTCAGTTCAAATGCCACTTTCTTAATGAAGAATTCCCTGATACATGATTTCCCCAAAGCATCAAAATAACATTATCTGCTCACTCCTTAAATATTCACTTTATTCTACCTTGATTTATGGGTTTTCTCCCTCTGTCTCAATCGCAAATACCTTGAGATCAGAGATAGTTTTTGGCTATCTATATGTCACCCTAGTACCTAGCACTATGATTATAATTTAAAGGGTATAAATTCCCTACACTCTGGGATTCTATGAAAAGATTTAACATAGTTCAGTTATTTTCAGACAGTTTTTGAATTTACATGGTGTTTAACTAAAATATGTAATAGAAATGTTCCTTGTGTCAACCAATCAAGTAGACTGCCTCAATAAATTAGTGCTGCTATAACAAAATATCTAAGGCTAGGAAGTTTACAAACAAGAGAAACTCATTTTTCACAGTCCTAGAGCCTGGAAAGTCCAAGATCAAGCCCTGGCAGGTTTAGTGACTAGTGAAGCCCGGTCTGTCTAGTTCCAAGATGGCACCTTGTTGCTACCTCCTTTAGAAATGAATGTGAATGTGAATGTGAATGTGAATGTGAATGTGAATGTGAATGTACAAGCTATGTCTTCACATGATGGAAGAGTCGGGAGGAATGAAACCATTCCCTCAAGCCCTTCATAAGTGCCCTTATCCCACCTATGAAGGTTACACTCTTCTTGACTTAATTACCTCTCAAAGGCCCCATCTCTTAATATTATCACATTGGCAGTTAGGTTTCAACATATGAATTTTGGGGAACACATTTAAGATCACAGCACTGATATTTACCAAAGATTTATTGTCATTAGACCTGCCCAGTATCAAATTCTGGAGAGAAAGATACAAAGAAATATTAAAATGCTTCTTGCATGCACAGGGAATAGTAAAGATTTTCTTATATGTGATTCAGACTAATGCAAAAGGCTCTTGGAGCAGGAAGAGACCTTTTGCCCTTACTGCGGTCCAAGAAGTCTTTACAGATAACAAAGTTTGATCTGGATCCTGGAGAATTTGATTTATTAACTATAGCAAATGCTACCCCCAAGAATAAAGACCTATGTGAACCAAGATATGGAAGTAGACATGCTCACATGATGAGAAACTGGGTTGAACCAAACTATAAAACATTTCCAGACAGTTAATTTTGTGACTTTAGTTATTATCTGAAAATAAGGTTATGAGGGGTGTAAATTATATAAATATAAGATAAAACCTAATCAAAAGCAGAAGAGACTCTCAAAACTTAAAAGCTCCTACAAGTTCAAGGATAAAAGATTCCAATATCCTTGCCATATTCATTCTGCAACAGCTAAAACATTCAAAGCAAGTTGCCTTCTAGACAAGTATATTTTCATAATGAACAAGGAAAGTCCTTGTTTCTTCCCTTTCTAGTCAATGCCTAGAACATGATAAAGGGCCAATACATGCTGCAGAAGGAAGGAAAGAAAAAGGGGAGGAAAAGAAAAAAGAGAGGAAAAGAAAAGGAGGGAGAACAAGAGAGCTTTAATAGTAACAATTTAAAAGGATTTTTCTCAGAAAACGATGGTGTAAAAGACCCTAGGGAGTAAAGTAATACTGATCATAGTGTCCATTACTGTGTACCAAGCACTGTTACAAGCATTTCATATTAATTAATTCATTTAATACTCACAACCAAATAGGTATAATTATTAAAGATATATAGAAATGAAAACCGAGAATCAGAGAGATAGCAAGACAAACACAGATGGTAAGCAATAGAATAAAGATTTTAACAGATCATTTGACTTCAGACCTTGCATTTACAACCCTAAAAAGGAGGTCATGGTTTTCCTCAGCTTTTAGAAAATACATCAAACCATGGCTTCTTAATGAGTATCATCATTTTCACTGAGCCACCCAGTTGAAGGCCTAGATTAGTAATCTAAATTATGATTCAAGTCACTAGCAACAGCAATAATAAACTTCATTTTAAAAATAAATGTAAGACTACAGTAATATACTATCGTCTGCCTACTCTAAATGAATAGTGAGGGTTAATCATATGTTGAAATATCAATAGTGTCCTATGCTTATATATCACATGATATGATTACCCACTTAATATTTCAAAATGTTGCCCATTACCATAAAATTATCTCTAAATCCAAATATGTTAGTATTGTATTGACAGTACTGTGTGCCAAATTAATTGCACCAAAAGTAATCATGACACATGTAATCATTAATCTGCTTAGACTCAAAAAGAGGCAATCCAAGAAAACACTAATCTTAATTACATATGTGTGAATGTGTGTGCATGCATTTGTACACACGTGAATATATATAAAACCCTAAACCAAGTGGAATAAGAAATGTTTACCCACAAAGGCTATAAACCCTGTGTGAACCCATAATCACAATTTTGTAACAAAAATATTGAATTTAGTTTGTTTCTTCACAAAAAATAAAGGACAGTCAACCTAATGGGCTAAAAACAGTTTCATCTGGTATACTGTAATATTGTTAGAGCCATAAAGTTTGTGTCTACTATTCCAAGTAACATTCAAAAGCTAATATTTCATAATACTAACAGAAGACAAGCTTCAACAAGAAGCAAATATAAAGTGATTCTTTTAAAAGAGAAAATATGCCTACGCAAAATTCTTAGCATAAAGCATGAAAAGCTAACACTTGATAGAATGACACCATGCACATTTAATGATGAACTGAGACATCTTGTAGAATATTCAAAATGAAAGAAATTGAAAGGTAAAAATACAGTGTTAGTGCTCTCTACATAAACTAGAATGAAGATAAATTCATTCACTTAGAAATCTTCCATAAAAGACTTCTCTACAAAGAGAAAATTTGTATATATCAATATTCTCTGGGAATAAAAACACAAAATCAAGAACATGTTCCAAATGACTATATCATAACCTGAAAATTCCAACATAGGAGAATTTAAACATATGTAAAGAAAGTTATGCATTTCTTACAGAAGTAAAATTTATTTTGCAAAAAAAAATCTTCAGATGTCATAGAATCATAAAGTTGATAAAAACTCTGTTATCTGATATTCGAATTCCCTGTTCGGTGCAATGAAGAAGTAATCACATGTTAGCCACTGAATACCTAAGAGTGATGAGGAATTCACTGCTTATTAAGCTGCCTGCATCTATTTTTGGGATAAACTGTTTCTCCTTATTATCCTCTGTCTGGCTGCAGTTGTCCTCTTGTAACGCACATAGCAAACCTAATTCTCCAACATGAAAGCGCTCCAGATAATTTCAAGTAGCTAAAATATCCTCCAGAATTCTCTCTCTGCTGGCTGAATTTTCTTGCTTTTTTCACCAATTCTTCAGTGGCATGTTCAATCTCCCCCCTTCTCTTAGCGATACAGAATTTAGTTAGGCTAGAACAAGATACATGAAAATCTGACATTCCTTATAACCAATGTAGTACTTTTAAGTTTTATAGTCATAATTATTTATTAGTCAATCAACATATACATGCCACTACTATCAAGTTCTTATTACTGAAAGAACATATTCACATTGCTGCTACAAATGCAATATGTTTTGATGATATTTTTTGAAAGAACCTTTGGAATAAGTGTACAAGTATAAAACAAAATTAGACTCATTTTCTCATAGTCACATTCTTTTTGGAGTGTTCTATTATTCTATCACTTTTTTAACCAACAAAAATGATTTTACACTATTTAGCTACCTTATTTGACATACTGTGTTCTGGATAATTTCTGGGTTTTTTTGAAAAACAAATCCGTCCTAAAAACATGGAAATCTGCTACTACTGCCAAAACAGTATGCCACATGCCTGGAGACAAATCCAAAAGAAGTAAATCAGTTTGAATAAAGACAATATTACTTGAATACATACATATATGGACATAAATACCCAAGGTATAAATGTATTTTCTCAAAGTAATTAATATGAATGACTGTCATAAGAACATTTTGGTATGTTAAAAATACACAGCATTATTTTATGATATAGATCACCCTGGACATATGGTTAAAATGGTAAGTAAGAATGTCACAGTGTCTTTCTAGTGCGACATGAAATTAAAGTTTACTTCTTGTTGCTAAACACTAAGGGGTTAAGTGTCCCAATCTGATAAACTTCTTCATAGGTCTGGTTGTATTTCACTGTGGTTATTAATTAACTTGTCTTCCCTATCAGAGTCTAAGCCCCTTGTGGGTAGAGATGCTGACTTTCATCTCTATTCTATCAGCTCCTAAAGCAGAATCTGAAACACAGTAATAGTATCTGCTAATATTTTTAGTATTTGATAAAATAGTATCATAAAATTAGATAATGTATCCATAGACCCTCCCCCTGTCAGTAGGAATGAAGAAAATGAGAGAAAATAGCCCCACCATCCAGATGTTATATTAAAACAAGTTACTTAAAAGTTTTAGATGTACTATATTCCCAAACAGAGGGACAAATGAAATGTTTCACATTGCTATGAACACACAAACTATACGTCTGTCTTTGCCAATATAGTACAATTACCAGTACTACCATTAATACTTTTTCAAACTTCAACAGTTCAAAAAGTCAGTCTTTTCCATGTAAGAAATGTTTATTTTTCACATATTAAAACTAAAAAAGACTTTTTCAGACCAACCCAGTAGTGTCAGAGTAAGCAAGTCTATTTATAGAAAATAACTTATAAGTAATGAGTTACTATTAAATGGTTCTTCGCATTTTAAAATCATTAGCATGAAC
Organism: Hystrix cristata; assembly: GCA_004026905.1. Classification (NCBI taxonomy): domain Eukaryota; kingdom Metazoa; phylum Chordata; class Mammalia; order Rodentia; family Hystricidae; genus Hystrix; species Hystrix cristata. The sequence goes on from PVJO010006143.1 coordinate 28,031, forward strand.
AGAAATATATTTACATAAATTACATACTTTATTTCAAGTTATTATTAACTGGAACATGCATTTCAATAGCTTGCTGGAAAGTAAAATAATATGTTCAAGTAAATATATAGAAAATCTTTAATTCCTTCCATATTAACTGTTTTATACTCTACTATTTGTTGTCTGAGAAATACTAGCTCATGAATTATTCATAATATCTAGCCAGCTCTGTTACATCAGGTGTCAGATTAATCAAGGAGGTAGAAAGTGCTGAGTTTTACATGAAGTATTCATTAAACTTGGTGAACTCATTAAAGTATGTTAATTAGGTAATAGACAAAGGAACTTGGTATTTGGTAGAGATTGGGCACTGTTAATACCTTGCTTTGTGCTAATACCTTGGCTGCAGTTTTTTCCCTCTTAATGAGCACTGGGAAAAGCTGATTATTTCAAATGCAGAAATAAAAAAAATCTCATGTGTTACGTGTTGGAAAAATTGCCCCAGGTGACAAAAGGAAACACATACCAAAGGAATGGGCCCTCTAACAAAGGGGATATAATTTCAAATCTTAAAAAAAAATTTTTGATACAATATTCTGTCATGAGAAAAGTGCAGGTCTTTGCTATTATTAAAAATGTTTCCTAGTTAGCAATTACCATTTGACTAATATGGTTTTTTATCTCAATTCAGATTGCTCTATATCACAAGTATACAATCTGTGTCCTTGTTTTACTGTTTGGGGTTTTATAACATCAAAATTTAAATACCTGGGAAGACATGTATTCACTTGTAGTTAAGACAAAAATTACAAATAGTTTCAAAAAAGAAAATTTCCAGTTAAATTATATTTTTTGAAAGACTATATTACAAGTTTTGCACAGAAAGATCTGAATTTAAATGTAGAAAGAAGAAACACATAGATGTTCATGACACATCAACACACAAATTATACTAAGAAGACGGCTTCTGGGCTCTTTCTGGTTTCATCTAGCTACTTCAAATGTTACTACTGATATCACACAGAAGCTAATTTCTCTGAGTCAGTGTTATATGTGAAAGTTTGCTTGTTCAAAATGGAGTTTGAGTTTATTCTTGAAAATAAAAATAAATGCTTTTTTCTGGCTGTCACATATCTTAATATAAGTGAGAATTAAGTAGTCCAAAGTATCTGCTACTAGAGTATATAGTCAGTCCTAACTGAAATACGAATTGCTCAACATGAATGGTGAAAGAAATATTCAAATGTACTTTTTTTATAAGATTTGACCTATACAGTATTCACTTTTCTTGTTTTCTCCTCTTCCTGTAAAAATAATTTCCACTTCACACAGAACTTAGCATAAAATGATTCCAGCAAGATTAGAATGTGTCATGTTTAGTTAGTTAGTGACCCAGGACACCACAGCTAGCTCCATTCAAAATATGACAGTATTCATGCCAGAGGCCAAGCTAAAATATTTATCTTCCACCTTTGCAATCATATACTACATAGTCTCTGAAACATAAGGTCTGAAAACTCGAATAAATTTAATAAATAAAATAAAGTAACCTTTTTTATATTATAAATCAAAAATATAAATAACCTGAAGCGTGAAATAAAGAAGAGATCATAGGAAACAGGGAATTAGACTTTTTGGAGATGGGAAGGGTATCTGGAGAAGAGGGGAGATGGAAGACCAGTACAGTAGTAAAAATGATCAAGATGCAAATTGTTTTGTTTTGTTTTAATTTTTATTTTTACCAAGAACATGTATTGGTACATTGTATACATAATGATCATAATCAACATGGTTATTTTGTGCCTGCACATGATAGATCTTGGTTTTCCTCAAGATGCAAATCATATATGTACCAATTCCCCAAAACAAATGTAATTGTGTATTATAAATATACACTAATAAAAATAATTCTTTTAAAAGTTGAAGTGCATAGTTATCGTCAGTTCTGAAGGGAACATGTATTCATTCTAAGAACTTAGACAGAGTTGCATTTACCAAAAGCTCCTGCTAATTTTGAAGTGAACCCATCTTTCATAGGATGACTGCAGTTACATTCCTGCAATTCTTACTGAAATATATTCTTCAACTGCTAAAATGATTAACACATTAAATGTCATACCATATTTTTTCTAGTAATATATTTCAAAGTTTAATTGTAGGATATTCATTAAAGTAAAATCAAAATATCAAATAGAAGTTTTTGGTGTTGCCCTTGCTTCTTAGACTGTTTCTGAAAGCATCAGAATCTCATTCAAAAAATATATGTCCACTAGTAAAACCATCTGAACATATAAACAAAGAATATGAAGTTCAAGCCAACGTAAGGAGTTAATTGTGTCCATGAAAGCAACGCCAGAAAGATCAAAGAAGGAGAAAAATCCCCACTGAAGACAATAAAAAAGTAATACATCCCATATCTACATATGGACACTATCATTATGCTATGTTTGGGATCGGGAATGTCTTCCAAAACCACATGTATTGAAGGCTTAGTGCCCATTGAAGCAATGTTCAGAGGTAAAGCTTTTGATTAATCCGTTAATGGGGTCACAATTTGACAGCATTATTGGGAGGTGGTGGAAACATCATGGGGCAAGGCCTACTTGAAGGAAGTAGGTCACTGCAGACCTGCCCTGGAAGGGTGTATCTTGGCCCTGTTCTCTCCTCTCTCCCTTTCTGTTCCCTCCTCCAGCTTTCTCCTCCCTTCTCTCCCCCTCCCCTTCCTGGCTGTCAAGAGGTGAACAGCTTTCTTCTGCCTTCCACCATAATATTCTAACTTGTCACAGGACTAAAGGCACTGAGGCCAGGTGACCATGGACAGAAACCACTGAAACTCTGAGCCAAAATATTTTTCCTCCTTTAAACTCATTGTCCAGCAACAGAAAGCTGAATAACACGCATCCTTAATAGTCTATCATGGCACTCTTTTGTTTGATTTTTATCATGGCACTTTTTTAAGAAGAGAGGTATTATAGGAAAAAATATATTTTCAAGTAAACAACCTACGTGATATAATTTGTTCTAGCAGTGGATACCATCACCTCTAAACATAGTAGAGGAGCTTACTTACAAGAAGCCACTGTACTGGAATCCATAATAGCTCCCTCATGGGTCATTATCTCCTGTTACAAACTGAAAAAGTACTTCTCTTTAGGTTATTCATTAGCTATCAAATATTCATTTTTACCTTGTATCAACATTCTACAATTTACCAATGTTTAAACACAAAGGCTGTTCTAATATTTGCTAGTCCGAGTGATTTTCAGATACTAGTTCAATGATGGCCTGGCACAAAAGGCTCAAATATTTTATTCTTTGCTTCATATTAAATTTTGTGACATGGTCATAGAGCTATCTAAAACTATCATCTATTTTATCAAGAACACAATATGACATCAAAGAAGAAGAAACAGAGGTGGAATCCAAGAGCTGACTATTTCCAGCTTTTCTATGTCTAATAGACCATATCAACTATTAAAAATATTTCTTAAATGAAGGCTAAAATTCTACTAGTGTAATAAAGCAAATATAACTGAGAAACAATCCTCAAGATCATATTCCTTTGTCTCAGAAAATTTCTTGGCACTTATAAAACAAATATTACAAACATCTATTACTAAAACTCATGCAATTATGAAATACAGACTCCACAACTCTACATTACATATTAAAGTCTTTTATCAAACCAGCTGCTTTTTAAAAATAGCATAGCAATAATATGACAAGTTTATATTGTTTCATGAACATTTCTGGAAACAAATGAAACAAAAATAATGCACAGATAAAACAAACTTTTATTACTGCTCCAACTTTGAAATACCATACAACACAGATAATGTGATTATATACTCAAAGAGTGTGTCCTGCTTCCCCTTGGCACTACTCACTCAAGTAAAGTACTGTGCGTAGTAGCATATCAAAATCTCTCAGAGCAGTTTACCACATTATCTAATGGGGCTCAACCAAGGACAAATTCCTGAGCAGGTGGGACAACACACTCTCCCATAACTGTCAGGTTCACATCTATCTTTCTTCTCAATTGGAAATTAAAGTAGAACTGCTTGGAAAACTAACAATCATCGTCATTATCTATTTATTCTTTTATGAATTACTTCAAAACACAACAGACACTTCCAAGAATCTTTATTTACCACATACAGAAACAGCAATGTTCTACCAGTTTAGAGACCTGTTAGTAAGGACATATTTGTTGGTTCAATTCCTGGGTTTTAAAAAACTCCAAAATATAGATAACTCAAGGCCTACAGACTAATTTCTAAATACGCATATGACTAAAATATCCTGCTGTGGGCAAGGCTGAAAGTACTGGTTTCAAATTTAAATACACAGATATTCACCTGGCTAACAAATAAAAGAGAAATCTGATTAACCACAGGTCAAAATGTCTGAGGGGAAGATGCAGGCAAACCACAAATGGACTAGGAGCAAGCAGAAAGCACTGGTCTTGGATTTTATTACTATTGTTATTGTTACATTGCGTTTGTAATACAAGCCACCTATACTGGAAGATGATGTTTAAAAAAGCTCTTTAGAGAGAAAACTCTCTAAATATAAACTACTTATTAAAAATTATAATTTTGAGGAAATTGTATTTGTCTCTCAAAAGCAATGAATAAAAAGGTTTGGTTGTTTGGGGGATAGTTCTTCTTTTTAATAAATGCTTAAACAAAAAAATAAAATAAAATAAATGCTTAAACAATACCTTTTTACGGTAGAAAATAGTATATAAAACAATTTAAGACAATCTACCCAGAGATAAGGAAAGAACCTGGATGATTCCTTTTAGTCTCTTTAGCAATTATTTAGGATTTGAAGAATGTATAAATCCACTTAACCCACTCATATTAGGTCACAGCATTATAAAAAAATTAAAGAGTACACAGAGTCAGCACATTATTTATTTTAACAATAATTATTAATGAGTAGATATTACTATAAAACATTATTTCCTAAGACTACTATTTTTACTTTTACAAAGTATCAGATATGAGGTCCCATGGTTAGTTTATGAATATTACAAGTTTAACTAAAATTCCACTGCCTCAAGTAAGGCATTTTAATGTATTAAAATATTCATTTATAATGAATAGCCATAATTTGTTGCCGAAATGTTGTTTCAACACTTTTACTGCTTACTTCATTTGTGGACAAATCATGTTAACTATGCAGTTTGTGTAATTCAATCTGCAAAATGGGAATGAGACCAACAAATAGACAGCCTAAAAACATTAATGAATTCCTCGGAGATCCACAAGCAAACTATGCCAAAAGGCAAAGCAGGACATTTTCAGAGAAACATACTGTAAGAAAATCTCATACAACAAAATTCTGTAATTTAAGCAAAAACCAAGTCTCAGACTATCCTGAAGATCCCTACCCTGAATATAATTAAAAGAAAGATTTCTGTTTGTTCTGTTTCATCAACATTGTCATTAAACATTCTTAACTTGACTTTTTATGATGTTAACATTGCACTAGAAAAGAAATTAAACTGAAAAACCCTAATGAACAGCAGTAGGAAAAAATTACATGATACAAATTTAAAGTTGGTAAGGCTATAATTTTAAACAGACTACATGCAATACAGGGTGTTCCTAAAATTTTATTCATAATATTAGGACTTATATCTAAATTTAATTCACTAAAAAAGGGACCAGAGTATTTAAGGAACAGACAATGTACTTGCGTCTTGTACGTTTCAACCAAGAAGAGTGTATGCTGCTTTTGGCCAAATATGGTAGAAGTCCTAAATAACAATAATGGTCTCATTATAATTCCACTGCTTGTTACTGAAAATTCATCAATATAAATTAAATTTTTCAAGTTTGGATATGCATACATTAGGAAATGAACATGTCAACAATAAAAAGACTTAGAACAAAGTCGAGAGGTAAGAAATGAGGTAATTAATTTGATTGTATCAAAATGCTAGAATACCATCTAAATCCATATTCTTTAGCAATGGTATTAAAATATAGTTTACATATCATTAGTATGGTCACAGGATTGCGCGGCCATCACAAGTGATTGTAGAGCATTTTCATCAACCATAAAAGAAATCTCATGCCCATCAGCAGTTCCTTCCACCAACCCTCTGCTCTTCCCCATAATAAACAACCACTAATCCACTTTCTGTCCCTATAGATTTGTCTAATCTGAACAGTATATAAATAGACTCATACAATAGTCTTTTGTAGCTTCTTTCACTTAGCCTAATACTTTTGAAGTTCATTCATACTGAACATGAATCACTACTAGATTCATTTGTATTATCAAATAATATCCCATTGTACAGATATCCTACATTTTATTTAACTATTCATCAGTTAATGGACATTTGTTTTTTCCACTTTTGTCTATTACGAAAAGTGGATATGAACATTCCTGTAGAAGTTTTTGTGTGGTCATACATTTTCTTTTGCAATTCCATTTTTAAATACTTATTTTAAAAGAAATATGAAATGATTTTCTTAAACACATACAGAAAAAAACATTTTATAGGTGTCCCATTATCTTCTGTTGGTGATCATAATCTCAAATAAAGTGTAAGAAAAGCTAACCATACTATATGCAAATGAAGTTCCCTTTCTATTTTGCTGATTAAGTTCAATGGAAATTATTGTCTATTAAAGTGATTACAAGAATTAAGTTTTTATAAAAGCACATTAGTTATACAGATTAATGGGCAGGTGGAAATGATCAAACTATGATACATGCAAATTTCAGCTTCAAGAAATACCGAGCCAATAACTTAACAAGAACTCTTACCATCTGTTCTCTACCAAGGAAACCAAAAAGGCATGAACCTATTAAACAGTAATGTAAACACTACCATTTGTTTTATTTCTACTCATCTGAATTTTCTTTAATTTATCTTTCTTCCAGGTTGGGGGTTATGCTGAAATTAAAAGGGAGAAGATTCAGTTTAAATTATTCCAATGACAAATTTCTATGTGGTCTCAAATCAGAATTTCTTGTACGTACAGTTACATCAGTAATATACTAAGCAGAACTCTAGGACAACCCCCAAGATCCCTACCCCTTGGTATTCAAATCTTTGGGTAATCCTCTCTCTTGAATGTGGACAGGACCAGTAATTTGCATCTAGCCAAAAGAATATGGAAAAGGTGATAGCAACTCCCATGATTATGCTATATAGTTATAGCCAAAGGTGAAAAGATTTATTAGGTGTAAATAAGGTTCCTAATTAATATTGGTCAAAAGAAATTATTTTGGAAAGGCCTGGCCTAATCAAATAAGCCTTTTTAAAAGATGGTTTAGAAATGAGTGACCGAAAGCATAAATACTGTAAACATACCCACCGTCCACCCAACTGTATATATTCTTACAAGTATCTATGTGAAGACAAAATCAAAAATTACATGAAGAAAAATAAATTCTTAAATGTCTAAATAATCATTCATTTCGTAATACAGATCTTAAGCATGCTTTAGAGTGACACTGTAAACATTATCAAGACGGAAACTTCATTCCGAACACAGCTGATGACTTTTCTAATGTAATGAACAAGCTGCCTATGATTTATACACAATGGAGTCTATAATGTGACAAAGACAGGTTTCTATCCTTTAGCAGCTTAGTATTTATTGGCAGGCAGAAATACATAGATAACTATAGAACATGACATATAATCTACAAGGAGCATAAAAAACAAGTACATCACAGTGCAAATGAGGTGATATAAATAATGAGTAAAGAAAGTGGACCACACAAATCGACCGATGGTCATGGAGCAGATTTCTAGGGTCACTATGTATGAGGACAGAACTAGCATTCAACTACTGCATGCCAGGCACTCCACTAGACAGTTCACATACAGCGTAGTATTTAATTTGCACAACCCTGTAAGGTAGAGTTTTTAGATCTTTACTTTATGAATAATAAGACTCCCTTAACCAGAAATTAAGTAAATAGGTCAAAAGAGAGAGAGTGCAGTATTTATAGTTAGGTTTATTAATATCTGTAAAATACTGCTTCTTGGGCTGAGCACGATGGCACACACCTATAATTCTAGCACTTGGGAGGCTGAGGCAGGGGGATGACCATGAGTTCAAGGCCAGCCTGGGATACACAGTGAATCAAAGGCTAGCCTGGACTATATAGTGAGACCCGGCCTCAAAAAACCAAAGGAAATAAATAAGATTCTATAACATACTGCTTCTTATAAATATTTAATAAAATTTATATTTTATATATTTTTAAGCATTTTCAAAATATTTCAGCTTACTCTAAACAGCTTTATAAGATAGTAAAAATATTATTTGCAACTCACAGTTACAGAAATGACCATTCGGAGGGTGACTGGTCACTCAATCAGTAAATTAGGAGTAGACCCCTAGCCTCTGACTCCCAGTCTCCTCCCTTTCTCACAATTCCATTCTCTTCAATACTTCAGATAGAAACTAAAAAGAATAGAAAATTTTTATAGGAGGAAAGAAAAAACATATGTAACTGACTACTGTTCTCTAAAAGTGATGAAGTCCCATTTTCTCCAATCAAGCACCTAGCTGCTTCCATAACTGGCAGAATTCTCTCTATTCATAGTCCATGTTATTCTTTCTCCTATTTTTTTTTGTAAGCTCCTCAAAAAGGAGACGCAGTTCACAGGTAAAATGTCACCTGTAGGATCTAGTAATATATTCCTTAACCTTCGTTATTTTTTATTTTTCTCTAGACTTGGCAAAAATAACGCATGAACCTGACTGTCCCCATTTCTTTACTCTTCTCGTACCTTCATATGCTTTTGCTAATTCTTGCTCTATCCATAGCCGCCTTTAAATAGCCCTCCTTCTTATTTCCTATGTATTTTCTTATGACTCCTATTTCAAATCTCTTAAACCAGGACCTTCTTTTATCTCTAGAAAGAATCAGACTCCTCTGCTATGGTGCCTGGTTCTGAAAGCCCTGCAGAGATACTTAGGAGGCATGTTACACATAAAAATTAAAATAGTTTAACTCAATAATTTTTCTGAACCAAAAGAGAAAAAAGCAAGGTGAATGTGTTGTTATTAAAGGGTAAATGGATTTTAGACTCTTTAAAGTGGTAAATATTTCCCTGTTGCCTAAATATCTACTAAGCTTTTATCAAGTTAGCATCACTTGTTAATCTTTTCTTTGTATATCTTATTTGGCCCCTACTCACTGGTCCCCATTGTAAGTATACAATGTACGGAGGTACATGACAAAGGCAACTTAAGGGATACCAATACCCCTTCCTTCTCAAAATTATTCTCACACTTGCCACTTATATATAATCACTTCTAAAATCACTCCTTCTACTGAAGGCAGGTGTTATAATCATATAAAATTCTGTTAAAATCTAAATATGTAGTAACCCGTTTGGCACTAAAGGATGAAGTTATATTAAATCTCTGTGTGTGTGTGTGTATGTGTGTGTGTGTGTGTGTGTGTGTGTGTGTGTGTGTGTGTGTGTTCCTAAGCACTGAACCCAGGGCCTCATACATGCTAGGCAAGTGCTCTACCAACAGAGATGCACTCCTGGCCCCTGAAGTTATACTTAAAGATATTCTCTTTCTAAAAGCTAATAAATAGGATCTCCTAAGCACCAACTAAAGATGTAGTTTTTTCCCTCTTAACTATTGCTCCTATAGCTATAAAAATTAAAAAGTATCGGAAAACAAAACTACATTTAAATAGATAACTAAAATCACCTTTTTATATGAGTTCACTATGACTTTGACATTTTAGTTACAAGGCACATGATGATTAATGTCAAATGGAAGATGAAAAGTCAAATTGAACACCTTAGAGAAGAAATGACATCTTATTAGGCATAATCTAATTACTGTAATGCTATTTTCTGATACAACATTATCTCATCATTTAAAGTTTCAGAGGAAAGGAAATTTCAAATCTACTTGAAGTTTTAAGTATGTATGATAAATTATATTTCTAATTTAACAGCATAGCCATTCATGTACTCACTGTTTTCCTTTAAAGTTAATGATTTACAGAAAATATGAATGCATGTTAAATTTAATCTACATGTAGTCATTCACTCTGAAACAGTCTCAGAAAGAACAGATTCCAATTTGAAGTAACAAAAATAATCATCAAAACTTGTTTTTAATTTTTAATATAGAGTAAAATTTCTGTATTACCATCTAGAGATATAATTTCAATATAAATTCGCATTATACAGGGACTTGCACTTTTGGCAATGATTAGGAAACTCAGACCAAGTCTCTAAAATCCTTTATATGAGTGACCTATAAATAACATCTTCCTAAACACAGAGAAGAGCTTATAAGACATGGAAGAATTATTAGGGAAACCAACAGGTGAGCTCAGCATTCGGTGCCACTTTCTGTGTTAGACTGACATGGTCTGGTTTAGAAGTTAAACACTTCCAACACAACCTCTTGGAGTACAGAAATAGAGGAAAATCTGGAGGGCTTAGGGTTGTGATTGAGATACCAAAATGTTATACCTAGATAGGGGAATGAACTGAAAGTAAAACACCCTTCACAGTAACTTTTGTCAGGTACTCAATTAATTGAATGACACAGAAAATCTCAAACACTGAAATCAGATTAAAATGAAATAGAATTGCTGGTTCCCTGGAAGCTTGGAAGTAGGTATGGGAAAAAAGTCATTTGGTAGGATTATATCATTGCCATAGGAATGTGGATGTAGTTCAGTGGTAGAGTGCTTGCCTGACATGTTCAATCTGCAGCACCACACACACACACACACACACACACACACACAAGGAAACATCAAATTATTTCTATGAATAATCTTATAAAGACATTATTCAGCACATGACCAAACCTAAACAGATCAAGGTTATTTGGAGCTATAACATATACATTATAAGAGCCACTACAAAAAATAGAAATAGACCTACTAGCGCCCATGTAGAAGAATTATCAGGGACAGAATGGGTTTTTTGTTGTTGTTGTCTTTTTGTTTTGTTTTGTTTTGTTTTTAACCAAGAACATGTATTGGTACAATGTACATAATAATGATTACATTCGTCTCATTTATTTTGTACCTGTACATGATGCATCTTGGTTTTCCCCCTCTTCCCCACCCCTCCCCTCTGTTCCCTCCATCCCTATTTACAGCAGGTTTATTCACATTTCTCCATGAATTCCCTTTCCCCTTTATTTCCTTTATTTCCCTTCCTGCTTTTCCCCCTTCTCTCTTTCTAGTGCTCCTCTCCTTTGTATATTATCTTCCTATTATATTTATTACACCTCTTTGTCCTATTTACACTTATGGTTTCTCATATTAGAGAAACAATTCAATGTGTATTCATGAGTGTCTGATTTATTTCACTTAGTAGTATGTTCTCAAGGGACATTCATTTACATACAAATAACTCTAGTTTATCCTTTTTATGGCAGTATAGTACGCCATTGTGTAGAAAAACCACATCTTCATTAGCCACTCATTGGTTGTTGGGCATTTAGGTTGTTTCCAAGATTTAGCTATTACAAATTGTGTTGCTATAAACATGGTTGTGCACATATCTCTATGATATGACAATTCCAATTCTTCTGGGAAGATCCCCAGTAGGGGAATAGCTGGATCAAATGGAACCTCTAGTTCTAATTTTTTGAGGAATCTCCATAGTGATTTCCATAGTGGCTGGACCAGTCTACATTCCCACCAACAATGGAGGAGGGTTCCTTTTTCCCCACAGCCCCGCCAGCATTTGTTACTGGTTGATTTTTTCACAAGCACGGTTCTTTCTGGAGTGAGATGGAATCCTAACATTGTTTTGATTTGCATCTCTCGAATGACTAGTGATGTTGAACACTTTTTCATATATTTGTTTGCTATTTTAATTTCTTCATCTGAGAAATGTTTATTCATTTCAGATGCCCATTTTTGGATTGGATCTTTAAATTTGGGGGGTTTACTTTTTTTGAGTTCTTTGTATATTCTAGATGTTAGACCTTTGTCTGACGGATAGCTAGCAAAAAGGGACAGAATGTTTTTAGAAGAAACAACTTGTGATGCTGCAGTTGTGGAAGTAAAAAACAAACTTGCAATTTTCAGCAAGGAGCTAAAACTAAAAATTATAAAAAGTAACACGGTAGATTTGTGAAATAATCCATTAGAAATATGGGACTAAAATTTATCATAAATTAAGACCTCAGTGAGTGAGGAATTTATAGAAAACACAAGAGATTGGACAATATGGATAATATGGTAAAGTTGAACTACATTGAATTGAGGTTTAAGGTCAGGAAATAAAAAGGAAAGAAGTATTTTAAAAGATAATTGCTAAGGATTTCCCAAAACTAATGAAAAACATCAAGTCATAGATTCAAGAAATCCGAAAAGACTTTAAAAATGAAAAAGAGACTATATATTAGGAACAATAAATCTTTGCAAGGTAGTAAAGCAATCTGGACACATATGTAAAGAGAGACTATCTTCTAAATTAGAAAGTCATTTAACATCTAAAAGCCATATATTGCCTACAGGAAAAAGAAAAAATAAATTATGGCATGAGTTCACCACAAATAGAAAAAAAGCCATGTTATTAACAGTTAAAACACTGTGTAATTTACTATTATTGCCCTGAGGATTGCATCTTGGCCCCTGGGTCTATTATAATTTCCCATTTTAGTTTTTTAAGCTGTCTTTCTAATCTCATAGAAAAACCTTATTGCTCCCTGTGCTAGTAATTTTCAACTAACAGAAACAGATTTAACAAATTTACCCTATCTACCATAAAAGTTATAACCATATCACTTATAAGTGAAAGTAATGTATGTACATACTTCCTTCCGGGAGGTGAAGCTTCCCCCCTCCTTGAGTGTGGACTGAATTTAATGAGTGAATATCACAAAACAGAGCATGGAAAGGATAAAATATTAACTTTACAGTGGACAAAACTGGCAGGCACTATCTTAACAACGTGATCAAGATTATCATCAGTGATAAGTCATATTGATATCATGAACCACCTGATATGATATAAAAAGAAAGTCATCTTACCTCTGTGGTGTTCTTCCCAAACCTTATAAACTAGTATAATCATGTACAAAACATGAGACAAACTCAAATTATAGAGCATTCTATAAAATATACGACCAGTACTCTTAAAAACAATCAAGGTTATGAACAACAAAGGAAGGGGAGGGGCTGTCAAAAATCAGAACAGACTATTGAAATATGACTACTAAATTCAACATTGTATCCTAGATAAGATCCTGGAACAGAATAAGACCACTAGTGGATAAATTCATGAAATCTGAATAGGCTCTATGATTTAGATGAAAGTAATACATAAGTGTTAATTTCTTAGTTTTGAAAAATGTACTGTGAAAGATGTTAATACTAGAATAAATGGGCAAATGTTAGATGGAGATTCCTTGTATCTTTGCATCAATTCTTAATATCTAAACCTGTCCCAAGATAAAAACACTGCTTTTTTAAGTCATTAGACTATAAATAATAAAGTAAAATACCTGTCTTAAAGCACTACAAAAAATAGGCCTAGTTAAACTAAAGACCAATAAATTTAACGTTTTTAAATACTACACATGTAGGAAAATATTTTTCTGCCTTTGAATAAAATGCAAATAATTAACAAGGACTGATAAATTTGACTAAGTCACAATTTTAAAAACTTCTATAACACACCACAAATAAACAGGCAAAATAAATCCATAATACAATTAATAGACAAAACTTTAGACTACAAGAAGTCCACAAGAAACTATAAGAACAACAAAACTATGAATAGGCAATTCACAGAAGAGATGACCAATACACTTGAAAATACGTTCTAAGGAAATACAGATTTTAAAAATAATGACATTTTTTCATTTATTAGATTGGCAAAAACAAGGTTTTATGATATCACATTTGGGGAATGCATGAAGTAAGAAAAAACTCAAAGATTACATAAAAACTGGGACAGCAATCATAAAATCAATTTTCTCAACATCTAGTAAAGATTTTAATGCAACTAGGCATCACCGTTATCTACTACAGAGAAATATATAAATTTTTCACTGAGGTCATATTTATAAAAAGAAAAACTGAAAACAACTTATCTAAATGCCCATTGATAAGGAAAAAGGCATAGATTGTGGAATATGACTATGGAATATGCAACACATAAACAATGAAGTACATCAATCATTGGTACATGTGAGTCTCAAAAGCATTTTACTTAGGTAAAAAAGCAGCAATACAGTGCTATTTTTGGAAGTGCCTACATAATTTATTGTCTGTGGCTACATGCCATATGTGGAAGCATATTCATCAAACAGATAACCATAATCAATTCTGTAGAGGGTTATCAACTGAAAGCTTAACCTTTAAACTTTCTACAGGTAAATTACCTGCATATTTCTTGTTAAGTATTAGCAATTTCTTATTTTTAAAGAATATTTTGGTCATATTTATCAATTATTAGAGTCTGAGCAACAACAATACTTCAATAAATATCACACTAATCCCTTCAAAGTTCTTAACAAGGCAGCACCAACTTTTTTTCATTTCTATAGCTCTTCTTTTTAAATTAATTTTATTGGTACATTTTGGATATGCATAATGATCTCATTCCTCATAGAAAATTTGTATCTGTATATATCTTGATTCTTCTTCTTTCTCCAACTCCTCCCTCCCTTCAACCCCTCTTCCCCTTCTTATTTACAAAAGCTCAAGTTTTATACGAGAAATTAAAATCAGTTCAGCAGAATCCTTACCACTCAATAATTTTTTTCTTTTTTTTTTTTGGCAGGTGGGTACTGGGGATAGAACTCAGGGCCTTGCTCTTGCCAGGCAAGCGCTCTACCACTGAGCTGAATCCCCAACCCCCACTCAATAGTATATACTGCATGTTTTCAACAAATACTTGAAGAATGAATAAGTGGATGAATAAGTGACTACATAAAATACGTTTTACCCTCAACTGAGGAAATAGGAGAATTTTACCATTTCAGAGTAACAAAAAAAGCTGACAAAATTAAGATATAGACATCATTACTTATCATTACTGTAGTCTAGTCCTAGTTTTCCCATTAACTTATTGCATCATGGGCAGATCACTTAACCCACTAAGCCTGAATTTGCTTATAATTTTTTTCTGAAATATATTGCTCCCTGCCCTGCTTACTTCACAGACATACAGAGGGGCAGAGGGAGAAATGAGATTAAAGATATAGTAATATTTTGAAAAATGCATAGATATTACAAGAACTTTGGAAGACCTTTCAAAACAGCCATTACACTATTTAACAGAGTTGGCATCATTGCTTTGCAGAAAGTATTGGTACTGAAGAAGTGGTTCATGAAACTGGTCTCATTGCTCTCATCTAACTTGTCTATACTATGACATCTGGATGACAGAAAGATTATGTATAACATATAAAATCCAGAAAAATAAATTACCAATACTCAAATTTTTAAGAAAATAAATCTGCAGAGAAATCAATTTGAAAGAGAATTACTATATGAGTAAATTTCAGTAATGTCATGCTATTTTTATTTTTAGCTCAGTTGACCTCTTTCTTGTCTAATAAGAACACAAAAGATAACTAACCACTGTATAACTGTGAGTATTTCCATCTTCTTCTAGATGTTCTTTCCCTAAAGACATTAATTTGTACGTTCTATTTTGGCTTTGAAATTAATTTCAAATTTTGGTGGACATCTACACTACTTTATAAATACAAATTATTTTGCATTCAGTGTTCTAAAATACACATCAAACATAACATCAAAAAGTGACTTTTATCATTACTGTCATCTGACTAAAACACTTGTACATTTATTTACATATTTCATCTTGATCAATTAATATTTCAAATTCTTTGTGTTTTAGCTCTTCATCTGATTCAGGTACCAAAATAAATAGGTTTCTTGACAGTCACTCTGACCAGCTGAAACACCTTAAATTAACATGTTCAAGTATTTGAGGAATTACTACAATATTAAACATGATAGGCATGTAAATATTGTTACTATGTGGTTACAAGAACATCTGAGGAACTATCTAGTTTCAAAGTAAAATTAGAGTAATATGATTTCTCCAAATGAGACAGCAACCACAATAGATTTTGTCAACAATCTGTAATTGAGAAGATTCTGTATAATCATTCCAGGGAAAGAAAAGGTTGGTTTTTAAACACTTTCTCTATAATCTTTTAGCATAAAAGATACGTCACTGCTATAAGAATAGTTCCTATTTTAGAACTGTGATAAATGAGGAAAATGTTATAAATTACATTGTCATATAACTCTTGCTACCTAAGATAATGAAAATTCCAGAAACAATACATACAAAACTAGCTGAAATGGAGTTCAACAACTGTGAAATATTTTTTATATCATAATAGTTGAGCTTTCCATGAGCATTTGTCAATACAGTCCAGTGGGACTTCAGGTCCCACACTTAATTTGTTCTATGATTTTGGAAAAGGTGGCCACAGTTGTGTTCATGCAGGAAAGATGGCCACAGTCATGTTTGTCACCCGATGCAGAGTTTGCAAACAAAATCAGATTTTGCAAACAAAATTTCGCCAAACGCTTCTGTTTGCAAATCAACTTGTTTGCAAACAAAAGTGTTCATGGATGGGGAACCACTGTATATCAGAGATTAAAATGTCTGTGCCATTGGTTGTGTCTAAAGTTCGAAGCAATTAATTTAATGCACACAGGAAAAATCATTTACTAAAGTTTTAAAGTATTATCGGCAGTGCCAATTACAAAATACACTTATTTAGACATTTTAAACTATGTCCTCAAATCTCTTTCATTCACATACAGAACTTGGAAATCAGTTAATGGCTTATGAAAGGATGAAATTGAGCTCTAATGTGTAACTATAAAGATTTCCACACTGCGGTGGACTTATTGTGGTCAATCTGAGCAGCAACCCTCAGCTGAACTGAGTTGGTGTGGGTCTGGGGATAGAGGATCCACCTGAAGATTGTTGCCGACACAAACACAAAGGAGAACAGGAGCAGAAGATGGTGGCTGCCTGTTTCCCATGAGAAGCTCTATCGTGGATCATTCTCCAGAAGGGAACTCGTCACAGAAGGAGCTCGGGCCTTGCTGTCGTCAAGGATGGCTGCTGTTCACTTCAGGAGAGCTCTGGTCTTCATCTCCACTTTGAGCATTCTATTCTGGTTCCAGTATAGATTTTTTTCAGCCTTTTAGTGCAGACATGGATGTACACCGGCCACTGCTGTGGGCGCCCAGCCCTTGATTGGACCTTTCGGGCCTCCAGTGTATAGATAGACAGTCAGCACTCTTCATGTATTTGCCTGGTGTGTGTGAATGTTGTAACTTGTACATGTCTCATATTAAATCTGCTCTCTTGCAAACCATTGACTCTAGTAAAGTAACTACTGCACACACTATTTAAAATAATAGTGTGAAGATTACTAATCTAGTTTGGTGTTTTCTGTTTCACAGCATCTAAACATCATTCATTTGTGATGCATAATTCAAACTGATAAAAACAAATTAGAGAGAATTTTTTGTATTGTTTTATTTTTAGTATCCTAAAAGTCAATTTGTTTAAAGGCCTCATCAAGCAAATTTCAGCTGTTCAAACTGAAGAACATCACAAAGAAATCTAGCTAGTTTTTTAATGGGATTAAGCCAAAGAGTCTAAACAGAAGGCATTCTAAATTTTCATTATGAACCATAACATTAGTTTACTTTTATACATCTCTACCCCAATTCTGGACCTAACTGTTATGGAAGCTTAGAGTATCTAATTAGCTTCCTTATAATTAGATCACAAAACAGATTTTTCCACAAAAAAAAACCCACTAGCACTAGAAGCAATAAATCTTTGGTATAATAATTAATTTTGCACATATTTCACTATTAAACTCAGTAGAATTTTAAGATTTTTGTCAAACTTTTTTACCATAATTTAATTAAAACTGAAATAATCATATGAATTAATACGAGTTATCTGCATTGAGTTATACTATCACCTTTTCCCTGAGTTGTTTCCTTTCTCCCATCCATGGGTAAATGCTTGCTAGTATTAAGGAGAATTTTTAACACAATATAGGTCAACAAAGGCAAATAAGAATTAAGACGAAGTTTCCAAACACACCCTCAGTATTCAATAAGTGTTCACTGCTCATTATTTTGACTGGCTCTCAGATTTTTTTTTTTTTCTTAATGCTGCAGATCGAACTCAGGGCCTTGCACTTGCTAGGCAAGCGCTCTAACCACTGAGCTAAATCCCCAGATTTATGTAAATTTACATTCCAATTTGACTGTTCAGCTACCACTAAATTCTTTGGGAATATTTCATTTTTTACAAAGTCTTAGTTTCTTGAAAATATGACAGAATCCAAATAAAGCTTTCTTCTATAAGCCCTATCCAAAGTAAAGAAAGACGAACTCTCATATCTTTGCTCATATAACACAAAACAATTATAATAGCTTTTGAGAAAGAAATATGAAATTAGAAAGTCAGATCAACATGAAACAATCACTGACTTACTTGTGAAAATCTGTGGTGAAAATCAGGGTAAGGCTAGTAAGAATTATATGTTGCCTTTCTGTACATCAGTCTTCATTTCATATATAATATATATAGTGTTTAACCCTGACTATATTAGCTATGGATAAATATCATAAATTATGTGGTATTAAAAATAATACTGAGGGCTGGGGATTTAGCTCAGTGATTAGAGTGCTTGCCTTGCAAGCACAAGGGCCTGAGTTCGATCCCCGGCACCACAAAAAAAAAATAATAATAATAATACTGATACATCTGGGATTTTTAATAAAGCATCCATGAAAGTCCATAGTTTCATTGCAGCGTATAAAACTAAGAGAAAAAAATTATTAAAAATTCCCCAAATCCTTCCCACACTTGGATGTCAATAAATAAAATGAGATGCTCACACTTGGACTGATAGTTACTATTTCTTTTTTAAAGAAAATTTATACATTAATATAGTATAAGCATTCTACCTTTAGGGATAAAAGCTAGTACCTTCCAACTCTCTACTGCTTCTGTTCGTGAAGTATTATTTCTGAAATCAAAGAGTTTCTAACATATTCATGCTCCATCATTCTATGAAGCATAAGGTAGATTAAGAATCATTTCTTCAAGTTTTACTGTAACCTTATCATAATGTCAAATTATAGTTCAAAGGTTTCCAAATTTTTAAAAATACATTTCAAAACAACACTGAGAGTCCATCAGAAAAATCAAATAATAAATGGGAAAAAGGAATCCTACATTGTCCGTGGGAATGTAAGCTAGTAGAACTACTACAGAAATCACTATGGAGATTCCTCAAAAAACTCAAATTAGAATTTGTATTTGACACAATTATTCCCCTTCTAGGCATCTTCTACAAAGAGTTAAAGACATCATATTACAGTCATATGTACTTAACTGTGTTTATAGCAGCACAACTCATAATCGCTAAATCTTGAAAGCAGCCTATATGTCCATCAACAAATGAATGGAAAAAGAAAATACGGTATTCATACATAATGGGAGAACTACTCTACCAGAAAGAAGGATAAATTCAAGTCATTTGTAGAGAAATGGATGCGGCTTGAGACCATACTGTCATATGAAATAAATCACACAAGTTTAAATATCACATGATTTCTCTTACATGAGAAACCCAAAGTATAAATAAATAAAAGAGATAATAGGAAACAGGAAGACAGACCTTCTGCAAAATGAAAGGGGCGAAGACAGGGGGAAAGCAGAAGGGGATGAAAAAAGAACTGTGATGTGGTTTATACATGTAGCAAGTCCACATGATGAACGTTATCATTATGTACTGCAAACGCACACTAATAAAAATAATTTTTTTAATAATTAAATTTCATTTTATTTCATTTGTGTGTTTTTTCTTTGAAAACTAGTGATTAGGGATGGAAATTTCTATGAGAATTTCTGAAAGTCTGAAACAGAAGTTTACCTGTAAGACATCCCCCAGAACAAATGGTAAGGTCATACACACTGTAAAAGATATTAATTTCCTAGCTCAAATAAGGCATACTTTAATTACAGGTGCGAGTACATCAAAATGTTGCCTGAGCTTCAAACCTTAGAAAAAAAAAACATTATATAAAATCAAACACTTACATTTTTTCAAATCCCTTAATGGAGTTAATAAGAAATCCAAATTTTCTTAAAATAAATACTTACCCACAGATATAAAACAACTTTAACTCATTAATTTAGTGGTTACTATTCTTTGTAAAACACCATCTCATATAGTATGTATCTAAACACTCTGGAGGCATTTACTTCACTTTCTACATACACAAATAAATGTGTAATAAGTGTTGTGAATAAGAAGAGACCAGAAGCAAAGAAGAGACTGTCTTTATTCCACATATGCAAACTAAGACATTAAAAAAGATAAGGAGATAGCCAAGTGCATTCATGCTGCCATTACACACATGACTCATACACTCTAAATCTTTAGATCTATTGAGGTAGAGAGTAGATGTTCCACCTGAATCAATTATCTTAATTTGCAATAAATAAGCATGTTTTTAAATATTCCACTATAGAAAAAAATGTAGATAATTAAAACAGGAAAATATTTGAAACGGAAAATATTCAAATATCTTACCTTATACAGAACATATTAGTTACAAACACAAGAATCAAGTGCAGTTACTAGCCAGTACCTTGACCGCAACCTGTAAACTGTTTCGTTATATATGAAACAACGGGTCCTTTTGCCATATATAAAATACATGCATTTTCTATGTGAAAATATACTTTTTAACATCAACTTACATTTGGTTGCAGCTTTTCGTCGAAAGTATATATGCCACATTTTAATTAACTGTCAGTAAAAAAGAACAAAAAAATAGCCAAAGGCACTAAATATTTAGTAGAATGAATGGTTCAAATTAATTTTCAAGTTATTTAAAGAAAATATATGTTCATTCTGAATTTATATTCAATAAATGATTGATTTTTCAAATGTTAACTTTCCAAATGTTTTTTAAATGCTAAGTATTATTAACTGTAGCCATAATAAATAAGAGCCTTTGACCTTTGCCTTTCTCAAGCTGGCTGGTGTCTAATCATTTCATAGCTCACCAGCGAATACTTCAAAAGGAAATTCAGTAGAAATGTAAGCATCTATCAAACTTTCAAAGAAACATGTTTAAATTCATAGAAGAGTTAGGTTCATTAATAGAAGATATTAGTTTTATATTACCTTTTCCTCATGCTGTTTCATGTCCACCAGCTTTAGAATACCTACAAATATTAAAGGGAGTTTTGTATAAAATACAGATCCACAAAAATGAATGGAATTGAGATACAATTTCCATGAGATGATTTCATAACTCACGAATGTTAATATTGTGATCCAGGGTGAAGAAAACAAAACCTTAAACCAAAGAATCTTGCCTTCTCTATAATAATTTTAGTAAAAGATAGGAAAAAACCAAAGGCTGAAACAACTGACTCAAAAGGAGAATCTAAATTAATGTTGAGTCTTGTTTATTTGTACAGATTTTATTCTCCCTTTAATCATGAATCATCTGAACAAAGATATTATGATCAAAGCAGCGTCAAATGTTCTTTATACCCATGATGAGACTTTCACTACAGCTCCCTAAATTGGTTGAAATCCTACTGCCTTTTTTCAGATCTGAGGATCTAACTCAGGGCCTTGCCCATGCTACCTGATTACTGAATTTCTTCAGGACAGGAGACCTACTTCTTTACCCGCTCCATTCTTGCTCAATAAAACATTACCATAAAGGTAGTTAATGTAAATGAATTAATTCAAAATTCATATTCATTAAGACCACACATAACCATACATATATTAATGCTTGTCCTAAATTTCAGTTGCATTTTGCCAAGCATTTTTAGAACTTGTTTTCTAAGTATGCAGGAACTTTTTAATGTAAATACTTGTTTATAAATTATCGAAATGTAATAGCAAAATCATTCTTTTATGGAACAGTCTGAGAGTCAATGAACATTTTAAACTTTCTATTCCATTTCAAGATATGTTCTGAACCAAAGAAAACATTAGGAAAGCATAGTTTTCCAAGAAAAGCCAATTCTGATGCCAAAAGTTTCAATGTAACCATGAAAGTTAAGTGGTCTATTTGAAATCAAAAGGGCTCCTTAACTAACTATATATCTTTACATTGATATACATCACTACCCTAAAAATCAAAAATATATATATATAAAACACTTCTGTGACCTATGACAGACAAGCCAATTATCTTCAAACACAGGGCAAATCCATTGGCACAGATAAGAAAGGTTGAGAATACTGAATTTATATTGCTAAGAGAGTTGATGAAGTTTATGTATGTGGAAATAAAAACAACAGGGAAATGCAAGGGAATAGGTGAAGATATAAGCTACAAAATTAATTTTGTAAAAAGTAAAGCTATGGTTAAGGGTGGAGAAATATGTTTTAAATAAATATCATATGGTTAGAATTGCCTGAATTATTGAGGCAATGTCATGGATTTTTCCATGAACAAAGTGGATAAATTCAACAATCATTTGTCCTCATAAAGAATTAGCAAAATATTACATTACACTATATAAACTAGAGATTCCAGTTCCCTTTATTGACTAGCACTACTATCAAAATAACTCCTAAGGTTAGGCCAAAAAAGACTGATATTATTTAGATTTTTGATAACCATTTAAAATAGTATTCACGGTAAGGGCTGAGATAGAAAGACCTATCATATTCATAATACCATAACAAATGTGAAGCAATTGCTATTGTATAACTGTTACTAAATTACTCCATTTTAAATAGGTTAATAATAATTTCAATGCTTAAGAACTAGTTATTTTTCAAGCCACACAAATATAAAATGCATAATTATCAGATTACATCACTATGAGCAGGATTGAAGTCACCATGTTTTATTTAAGTAACAACATGTACAGAGGTCCAGCCAGTTCACTTTTGTCAAATTTGTCACCTCTTAGAATCTTCAGGAATTTCTTCAAAATGATTTTGATGACATCAAAGTTACTGGAGAGTTCAAATAAGACTGCCAGTCTCTTCACAAGGAATGATCTAGCTAAAAATACTGCATATAAAAATCAGCTTAATACAACAAAAATGAGGGTGTATCCTAGACTAATAGATTATAAGGCTGAGAAAAAGGATAAGACATTGGGACTCTCTCAATTGCCATTAGGATTCTCTCCATTTTATTCTAGAAAAATTTTAAAAGAGTATCAGTGGCTTTTTAGGAAGTATGGAAATCACTTCATTCATTGATTAAAGAAAGCCAAATAAATAAAGAGTAAAATAAAAGATGGATAACAGGAAACAGGGAGCTATTTGCAAAAGGGAAGGGGACCAAGAGATAGAGGAAGGGTTGGGGGGTAGATGAAAAAAAGAATTAACATGTTATGTACATGTGCCAACTCCCCATGAGAAATGTAGTAACTGTATATTACATAAATACTACATACATACATAAATACTATGCACACATTACTAAATACTGCACACATATATAAAATATTAACTTGAAAAAAATATAATAACAATAAAGAAGGCTGAAAATTTTCATGACCAAAATGGTATCTAGTGAGTGACAGGTCTCACCCCCACTTGACCCCCAAGATCCCAGAGTGGCTGCTCCCAACTGCCTGAGCTCTGGGAATAATCACAGTCCAGATTTCACATCCTGTTGCCACCTCACCCCGCTTTATTAAGCACAACAAAACATTAGCCGTGGTTATGGCAGCCATGTTGCCACACAGCCATTTCTACTCAACTATTCTTGCTCCCCAAATCTCACGCTTCCCCTTGCCTCATTCCACCTAAACCTCCCATAGCCCTTCAGAAACACTCAGATCAATAAACTCTAAACAGACCTGCCTTTGGAGTTACTCCAGGAGGTCTCTCTGAGAACCCCCAAATTCAGGCTGGGTTCTTTTACTGCGTTGCACCGTTTACTTAACAGTAAGGATCCGTAATGATGGGCTAGAGGTTTGACTCCACTGTATGAAGGAGACAGATGTACAAGAGCTAAGTTAATAACTGTCTTATGCAGCATTTCAGTATCTCTAGTAAAGTGAACTAAAGAACTTTTCATTCAAATTGTTCAATGTTTCATTTTGAAGTATTAATTTTTAAAAAAACTACTTCACAGAAGAAGACTAATAGCAAACAAAGTAGGAAATGGAATATAAAAGATTATTACTATAAAATGTTTACCAGGCAAGTTGACAATTTTTTAAAAATACTGGTAAAGTTTATAGTAAAAGTGAAAACAAACTGGTATACAATCTTTCTGGAAGGAAATTCAATAATATTTATAAATAGCCTCAAAAATTAAACTAGTCACTCCTTGAAGATATGATTGATTCCACAGCTACAGCAGGAAAAACACAAGGGAAAGCCTTGTGGTGCCGGATAGTAAGGAAGTGAGGTAGGAATAGGGTGTGGCTAAGGCTGGCTGGCAAGGGAACGTGACCTGGGGGAGTGGCCTGCACCTGACGTCAGCCTGAGGGTGATTTTCAAGCACCAGCCCTCACATGGACTGCAGAGAGTTCTCCTGAATTTCCACGAGAACTCCACTCCATAAATTGAAGCAACACCAGCCTCTCCGAGTTTCTTTCCTACAGACCCGCCAGGGAGGGAGCTCTCTCTTTTCCCTCCCACGGAAGATGACAACTGCGAGCCCAGCACTGCGGTTATCATGCTTGTCTCCTGGTAACCCCTCCTGTGCCTTATAGGCCCAGTACCCATTTTGCTGTATCTATTGTTATGCTCAAGTTTCCTTTTCTTCTTTTCTCTATACTTTTAAATAAAACTTTAGAACTAATTTTTGTCCCCCTCATCCAATTCTTTGCTTGAGGAGGGAAAGAACCCAGGAATATCGGAACCCGTCCGATAACAGAAGTACTCAGAAAAGGATAGAAGCCTCTTAAAAGACATGAGACAAACTGAAGGCGCTCCCAATGTCCAAACATGAAAAAATTTGATCAAGCAGAATACTGGGGCTGGAAATTAGTTCCCTGGTAGAGCACTTGCCTAGTCGCAAGGCCCTGAGTTCAATCCCCAGCACCACACACACACAAAAAAAAGAACACTGGATAATGGACTAGAAAATACAGTAAATACTTTGGAGTCCATTCTTAAATAAATAAGCAATTGGAAAACAAATAAATAATAAGCAATTGCTCTTCTCTAAATTTTACTTTCTAGAATCAGAAAGATTAAATAGGAAACCACAATTAGGTGAACACCACCACAGTGTCACAGAAAACACTTGCCAATGAATGCTAAAATCAGTGTACAAAAGTTTGAAAGAAAAAAGAATAACTGCATAATCTTCAAGGATCTCCTCCAAGATATTATTACAAAGAGAATTTTTTTTTCCTTTTTGAGGAAAAACCAGGAGACACTTGCATAATCAAGGTTAACACCACCATAAATAAGATATCATGTAACAACTGATACAACACATGATAAAGGAATCATGTCTAAAAAAAATACACAACCTGGATCTTATGACAAAAGCCTCAAAACACACAAATTGAGAAACAGTCATTTAAAATTAATCTGTACACTTCAAGAGTAGTAAGGTCATGAATGTTTAGGGAAGATTGAATAACTGTCACAAATTGGAGAAGATGAAAGAGATATGTGATACCTTAATACAACCCAGTATTCTGAAATGTGTTAGAAAAAAGAAAAAGAACCATTAGTGGAAACTGCTGAAAATGGAAAAATTTCACTATCCAACTATATATGGTAGTATAGTTAATATAATTGGATTAAAAATAACTTTCTAGTTTTGATAATTAACTATAGCTACGTAGGATGCTAAAATTAGGGTAAGGAGGGCAAAATGTATGTGGAAACTCTGTGCACTATTTTTGCAATTATTCCATAAGGGCTAAATTATTTCAAAATAAAAATTTTAAAAAGTAACAAAATGAATATTTTCTTTCATACTTATTTTCAATGCCATCTAACCTATCTTTTAAAAGCAAATATTAATATTACAATTAGGAAAAATGTATTTTATTATACTTACTGGTTTATATTATTAGCATATTTCTATATTACTTGAGTAAATCAAGTTATTGAGCCAGTATTATTGAATCAACGATCCCATGAATTATGCCTATAAAGCTTAAAAGTCTTTAATGATTTTCTTCTAAAGCAAAAATATTAAACCAATAATAATAATAACATTGAATTACTAGTGTAAATAGTATTGTATATATATTTCACTGATTTTTACAAATCTGTAAGGTAGATACTATTATTATTAACATTCCTATCTTATACATAAGAAAAGCAAGGCTGAACACCTAAGTAACTTGCCAAAATTAGCATCTTCCTAATTAGAACAGTTAGGACTATCCAATGCCAAGGTTCAAGCTCTTAGCACTTAATACTATCTACAAGTGTGGCTACCTAATGTATCACCCATGATATGCTTAAATAGTTCCATGCACTTGACTTTGTAAGAAAGACACAAAATTGTCTAAAATAAACTCTGTTTTCAAGAATCTTGAGGAAACAAGTTATATGGATGTGCATCTATGTATAGGGAAAATAGTCGAGATTTATAAATACGTGTATGTATACAATATTGCAAAATAATGGGTAATGCTAACTAAGTAAAATGGACAGTAAATACTTAATTTTCTAATCTGCTACAATTTGTTTTAAGAATTGTTCTTTTTGTTTTATACCAAAACCTAGTTTCACAGTGTTTCCAAAGCTAAAATACATTTAAAATATACACTGATTTTTCATGATGAATGAGCAAGTCTTACTGATCCCAGTACAGAAACATTGTCATTAATTCAAAACTATACAAAGAGTCTTAAGCAATAATACATTATTACCACCCAACTAAGTCTGTAGATCAATCTCTCCATTTTTAAAATTCTGAGATCACATCAGAAGGGAGGAATTATTCAGAATTCAACCTCAATTTAAGATCTAAAATCAATGTCAGAATCACTATACAAATGGCACTTTGGAATCCAGGAGTGGTAGTGCATGTCTGTAATCCCAACATTCTAGGGGGCGAGGCAGGAGGATCACAAGTCCAAGCCCAGTCTAGGCAACTTAGTGAGACCCTGTCTCAAAATTCTAAAAATAAATAAATAAAAAGGGCTGAAGGTGGGTGAGGAAGAGAATGGATGAATGTATCCCAGTGTGAAGGTCTGGTTCTAATCCCCAATACCACAAAAACATGTGAAACTAGGAGAGAATGTAGTAGGACCAGGGGAGTGCTGGGTGGGTGATTAAAGTATGTTAAGTACAAATCTGCCAAAATGAAACCTATTAAGCTATATAACCAATATACCCTAATAAAAAATGCAGGAAAAAATTTTAGTAGGCAATTAAAATTTTGTGTCATCCTTGATATACTGGATAGAAGTTCTCACTGACAGAAATAAAACTATAAAACACTGTCATGAGACACTGAAGATCTAAATACATGGAGAGACAGTTCATCTTTATGTTTTAAAAGACTCAACAACATTGTCAAGAGAGCAATTCTTCCCGAAATGATATCTAAATTCAAAAAATCCCTGCAGGCTCTTTATGGAAATCAACAAAGTGATTTTAACATTTATGGGGAAATGCAAAGGACCTAGAATAGCCAAATCAATTCTGAAAAACCACAACGCCGAAAGACTTGTACACTTGATTTCAAGTTTCATGGTAAAGCCTCAGTAATGCAAAAAGTGTGGCATTAGGGTAAGAATAGGCATAGACAACTGAACAGAATTGAGAACCCACAGAATAAAGATTTTTATATTTAAAGTCAATTGACTTTCAAGAAAATTGCCTGGAAAATTTGATAAGGAAAGGCAATCTTTTCTACAGATGGTGTGAGACAACTAGATTTCTCTAAAACTCTCCTGCAACTCTCTAAGAAAGAACTTAGACCCTTATGTAATGCAACATACAAAAATTACACTCAAAACGGATCACTGATTTTAAAATAAGAACCCAAACTATAAAACCAGAAGAAAACATAGGAGAAAACCTTTGTGACCTTGATCTAGATAAAGTTTTTAGATTCTACACCAAACACACAATCAATAAGAGGAAAAAAGATATATGAGACTTCCTCAAAATTTAAAACTTTTAAATGTCAGAAGTCACCATTAAGAAAGTGAAAGTAGAGTTCAGATTGTGAGGAAATGTTTGTAAATTCATATTTCTGACAAGAACTTGTTGCGCCTAAAATATGTAAGAAATTTTGTAGATCAATAAGAAGATAAATAACCAATATGAAGAACAGGCAAAATATTTGAATAGATACTTCATCAAAAAATATATCGGGGATTTAGCTCAGTGATTAGAGTGCTTGCCTTGCAAGCACAAGGCCCTGAGTTCGATCCCTGGCACCACAAAAAAAAAAAAAAAAAAAAAGATTGTGGCTTTTAGGGCCTGGGGATTTAGCTCAGTGGTTAAAGTGCTTGCCTTGCAAGCACAAGGACCCGAGTTCGATCCCCAGCACCGGAAAAAAGAAAAAAAAAAAAAACCCTCAAAAAATAATCAATAGCCAATAAGCAAATGAAAAGATTCCCAACATCCTTAAGAAAATGCAAATCAAAATTTAAAAAGTAAACCAATTCAACTCATTAGAAAAACTATATCAACCCCTTACCAAAGAGAAATGTATATGTCCATATGTCCATATGAAAACATATACATGAAAATTTATAGCAGCATTACTCATGATAGCTAAAAGTGAAGAACTAAATGATAATGAACTACCAATAAATAAAATGCCAAACATTTTTACAATGTAATTCTTTCCAGCAATAAAGAGGAACAAATTTCTGATACATGCTACAAATGAACTTTAAAAAGATTTCATTAAGGAAAGTCACATGCAAACAACTATTTAATGTACAATTTCATTCATATGAAATGTCCAGAAAAGACAGTTTTAGAAACAAAGAGAAAATCAACAGAAAATAGATCAGCCATTGCCTAGGGCTGGGAGGGAGTGTTAATTGCACATGGACTAAAAAAAAAAATTGGGGCGGCTCTATCAAATGTTTCAAAACAAGATTGTAATAATGGTTGCACAACTCTAGAAATTTACCGAAAATCACTAAATTGTACACCTACCATGGGAGAACTTATTTTATATAAATATGTGTATGTATATACATATATATATATCAAACCATTCAAAATAAAATTAAATAAATAAAAAGGAATACTCCAGCTACTGGATGATAGTTGACATGACCATATAGATGCATACAATTTGATTTATGTGCTTGTACTGACACATCTCATGATCATTAAAGAGTATTCTACATGTAGCCAAAGTTGGTTTCTTCTTTGTTAGTTTCAATAATGTTAAAAGTTATGATATCTAAATGGTAAGGTTATAAATTTTGATATAAACAGGGCTGTACACCCATTGAAAAGTGATTAAAATAATAGAAAATTCTGCCTAAAACATTACATGCCTTGTTATAGGTTGAATTGTGTCCTCCAAAAAGTGTTGTAACCCTAGTATCTGTGAATGTGACCTAATTTGAAAAAGTCTTTCCAAATGTAATCAAATTAAAATGAGATCACTAGGGTAAACCCTAATCAAATATGAGCGATGTCCTTATTAAAAAAAAAAAAAAAAAAAAAAAAAAAAAAGAAGGACACTGATGGAATACTGCCGTGAGAAGGCAAGTGCAAAGTCTGGGGTTATGCTATTCAAGTTTAAAAATTCCTAGAGCTATTGAATGTTGGAAGAGGCAAGGAAGGATCCTTCTCTTTAGGCTTTGGAAGAAGCACATTCCTGCTGAAATGCTGATTTCAGACTTCTAATCCCCAGGACTATAGAACAATATATTTGTATTGTTTTAAGCCATGAACTTGTTTTACTTTATTATGACAGACCAAGGAAACTAACACACAGCCCGTCTTGAGCAACTGAAAAAGGAAAATAAATAAGTAAACATCATACCTTCGATATAAAATAAGAAATCGATTATCATGGATCTACTTTTTAAAACCTTTCACTGATATCTTTGGAAAAGTTAAAGGCTTAGTAATGACCCTAGAATTAAATGATTGCTGATTATTTGCAGTATTTAAGATAGTATGCCATGGAGTGTTAAACTCTTCTAATGGAGAGAGAAGACTACTTTCGTGTATTTAATAACACCAATCAAGTGACCTTCCTGTATGTTTTCATTTTCACACCCTTTTGTGGTAGTACATGGAACAAAGACATCTACTTACTGAACTGATAAATAAAATTTTAAATAAATTTTTGGTGGATTGAATCACTTAAAAAACAATCTACACTTGTTCACCCTTCAAAATATGTATAACATTTCTAAATCAATTGATACGTTATTAATAACACCATCTTAGCTTCAATGTACAGCTTAGAATATTGCCATTAACCCAAAAAGTTCCCTCATGCTTTTTTTCAGTTAATAACCACTTCTAGTCCTCAGCAACCACTATCTGCTTTCTAGTGATTTGTGTCTGTTTTCCTTTTGTTTTTCCCTTTAAAGCACATGTAGAAGATATACCATAATATTTTATTAAAATTACCTTTAAATATCATAAGATCTTTCAAGAAACTTACTATAAAATGGTTACTATTTTGGAGATTGACCTAACATACAGCAATAGAATACTTTATGAGGCTAGGCTAACAATGACCTTAAAAAGACTACTGGTAATTAAAAAGTGAGGTTTGATTTTTTTTTTTTTAAGTAACTTTATTGTTGGCAGTGGTAGGGCTTGAAGCCAGGGTTTCAGGCTTGCGAGGCAAGCCCTATACCACTGAGCCACATCCCCAGCATAAAAAAGTAACTCCTTAGAAAATGAGTTGCTTTGATGTCTCATATTATACTCGAGTTTAAAGTGTATCAAGAGAAAATTGAGAAAGATGATTTGGAGAAAAAAGTAATCTGATCCAAGTAAAATACATATTTTCCTCTCTTGTACATACAATGTGCTAACATACTCTTTCCAACTCAGCTTTAAAGATATATCCTAAAAGACTTCTAAGTCTAATTTGCTAAAACCCTGACCTATCTTAGCAGTATCTTCACAAAGAGAATAGATTTTGTGGCAAAGAATATCTAAAGAATGTGTGTACATGGTTATTTTTAATTTTTATGGATACATTATTTGCCTTTCTCACAATTCATATAAAAGTGACTGATATATCCACAATGAATGTAAACATTCTATGTCATAAAAACGAGCTTATAATAATAATAATGAAAATGAGGAAAGGGGATTTAGAGACGGAGGGAAGGGGAAGGGGATTAAAAAAGAAAAAACTATGTTATATACATGCAACTACTCCCCAAGATGAATGTAAGCTTCATGTACTACAAACATGTACTGATAAAATGAAATAAAAATAAGATTAAAAAGTGACTGATACGATCATTTTTTAGGTCCTCACCCTTCTCCTCATTAGCAATAGGGATAAATAAGTCAATAATTACTATTTTTTTGTAATTTTTGAGATAAATTTCACAGAGCGTATAATCTATTATTATAAATTCAGCAGTTTTTAATATTCAGTTTGGTGCAACCATCACCACCATCTAGTTCCAGAACACTTCTGTCACCCCAAAAAGAAATCCTGTAGCTGTTAGCAGTCACCTCTTACTCTCCCTATGCCCCAGTCCCAGGCACCACTAATCTACTTTGTATCTCGAAGAACTTGCCTATTCTGAATGTTTCACATAAATGTAAGGATTCAGTGTGTCACAGACCTTTCATACTCAATCGAAGGGATAGATGTGAAATATTATTTTATAACATGATTGCTGTTTATTTGTAATTGGCTTTCAAGTACAAAAATCACTTTTTTTTTTTATTTTTACCAAGAACATGCATTGGTACATTGTATACACAATGATCATAATCAACATGGTTATTTTGTACCTGTACATGATACACCTTGGTTTTCCCCCCTCTTCCCCCCTTCCCCTCCAAAAATCACTTTTTAAATAGATGAAATATTTTCATATCTTAGCTCAGTACTTCCATATATGAACCCAGATGACCCACTCATTTCTTTGAGCCTCCATTTCTCATCTGCAAGCCTGGAATATTGGATGGTCATGGATATTAGATAATCATGAATACTAGGATGATCATGAATATTAGAAATGTCTCTACCATCAGCCTCAAACAATATCAAATATTGCTTCATGAAGGTTATCTAATTATAATTTTAATTTGGCATTCAGCTGTTGATTTCATGCTAGAGCAAATACTGTACAATAGTGAAAAGAATGGCAAGCTAGAAATCATGAGATTTAGACACTATGCCGAGTTCTGCCATTCACTAACATGAAAGACATGTCCTTAAGTATATCTCCTTAGGTACCTGATGTTCAGTTTCATTACACGTAAGTTAAAAAATTAGGCTAAATTCTACATTATTTGATTTCTACAACCCTCTAATCAAAATACATAAATATATAAATCTACCAAAGAAATAGTATCAGCTGAGCATGGTGGCACATGCCTGTAATCCCAGCACTCAGGAGGCTGATGCAGGAGGATCACCATGAGTTCAAAGCCAGCCAACACTCATAGTGAGTTCAAGGCTAGCCTGAACTACATAGTGAGACCCTGTCTTGAAGGAAGGAAAGGAAGGAAGGAAGGGAGGGAGGGAGGAAGGGAGGAAAGGAGGGAGGGAGGGAGGAAGGAAGGAAGGAAGGAAGAGAGAAAGACAGAAAGAAATAAAGAGAGAAAGACAAAAAGAGAGAGAGGGAGGCAGGCAGGCAGGCAGGCAGGCAATGATATCAATAATTAATACCCTTCCAAAGCGAAAAGACCTGGCCCAAATGAGACACTGCTTGATTCTATTAAATCTTTAAGGAAGAAATTATGCAAATTCTCTACAATCTCTTTCAAAAGATAAATGCTGAGTGAATATTCCCTAATTCAGTCTCCAAAGCCAGTATTATCCTAATATCAAAATCAGAGTTATTATAAAAAAAGGAAAATTACAAACTAATATCTTTTGTGATGACCATATCAATAGATGCTGAAAAATATCTGACAAAAATGTAACGCCCTGTCATGATAAAAACTTCCAGTAAACTAGGCATTGAAGGGAATTTTCTAAATTTAACCAAGAGTATCTGAAACGAAACAAAACAACAACAACAAAAAAAAACCCACTATGCTTAACACCATATTTAACTAGAGAGAAGCCCAAAATTTTCCCACCAAGATCAGGCCAAAGGCAATAATGTTCTCTCTCACCACTGCTCTTTAGCACTGCACATATAGTCCTTGATAAAGCAACAACACAAAGAAAAGAAAAGGAAGGGGGGGGGAGGAAAAGAGATACCAAGATCAGGAAGGAAGAAATAAAAATGTCTTTGTTTACAGACGACATGATTATTTATGTAGAAAATCCCAAATAATTAAAAAAAAATCCTGGAGCTAATAAGTGATTCTAGAAAGATTGAATGATACAAAGTTAATATACAAAAGCCAATTGCCTTCCTATATATACCAGCAATGAACAAATAGAATTTGAAATTGAAAACACAATACCATTTACATTGGTATCTCCCAAAATAAAAACTAACGTATAAATCTTACAAAACTTGCTATACAAGTTTTCTTCGTATACCATAACTCTGATGAAAAAAAGTCAAAGAACTAAATAAATGGAGAAATAGTCCATGGATAGGAAGACTCAAAATTATCAAGGCAAAACATCCACTCCTTCCAACAAGATAAACAGATTCAATGTGATTGCAAGAAACAAAATCAGCAGATTGTTTTGTGGATATTCACAAACTGGTTCTAGAGTTTATAAAGAAAGGCAAAAATCTTGATTAGCCCACACATCATTGAAGGAGAAGAACCATGTTGGAGAACAGATCCAATCTAATATCAACGCTTACTATAAAACTATAATAATCAGAAAATGTAGTATTGATGAAAGAACTGGTAAACGCATCAACATAATAAAAAGTCCAGAAACAGATTCACAGACATATCTTTAACAAACTGACCTCTGACACATGGGAAAAAATGAATTTAGACATAGAGTTTACACTCTCAACAAAAGCAAACTCAAAATGAATCACAGGGGCCGGGGATTTAGCTCAGTGATTAGAGTGCTTGCCTTGCAAGCACAAGGCCCTGAGTTCGATCCCCGGCCACAAAAAAAAAAAAAAAAAGAATCACAGACCTAAATGTAAAACTCGAAACTATTAAAGTCCCAGAAGATAACACATGAGAAACTCTAAATGACCTTGAGGTTTGACCTTGAGTCATTTGATGATGACTCTAGATAAAAAAGCAAAGGCAGGATCCATGGAAGGAAGAATTCAGATGCCAGGCTTCATCAAAATCTAAATGTTCTGCTGCAAAAGACACTGTTAAGAGAATGACAGGATGAGCCACAGACTAGGAGAAAATATTTGTAAAATATTTATCTGATGAGGACTGTACACAAAGAACTCTTAAAACTCAACAATAAAAAGCAGCAAGACCAAAAACCAAGACATGAGGCATGTAGACAAAACAAGAGCCATTTTCCACATTCTTCAACTTCAGTGCCTGGCAAGACAACACTTTTAGGATGCACTACAAAGAAGAGCGGTTGAAAAGATTGTTGAAGAGCGGTTGAATACCATAGTTCAGAAGAAAGGAACAGAGCTAAGTAATTGAGAAAATGTCGCCTCTTGAAAAGGATGTACCAACATCCACAGACGAGTTAGAAAGTGTTAATTAAATATTTTATAAAAGAAGTCATTAGAAGTATGTGTTCAATGATAAAGCAGATGGTGTTGGAGCAAGTGGAAGATTTCTTGGACTTTAGAGAGTTAAAGGAAGCAAGTAAGCAAGACCAGTCACAAAATAAAATTGCTGAAGTAAATGCAAAATGAGATACTCTCACAGAATGCGGAGGAAAGGGCCAAAGAAAACAAGGTAAAATAAGAGGAAAAAGAGAGAGATGTAGAGGGACCATCAGGAGATACAATCTAAGCACAACAGGAAAGCTAGAAACAGAAGATAAAGTAAATGAAGCTGAAACAATAATTAAAGAACTAACTGAAGAAAATC
The DNA here is from genome assembly GCA_004026905.1 of Hystrix cristata. Taxonomy (NCBI): domain Eukaryota; kingdom Metazoa; phylum Chordata; class Mammalia; order Rodentia; family Hystricidae; genus Hystrix; species Hystrix cristata. The sequence continues at coordinate 63,094 of PVJO010006143.1, forward strand.
TTCCTGAGTTTAAATCAGGAGCAGGCTTGCAAATGAATGACAGTGTAAATTTAAAATTTAATAAAAAGAAAGCAATACCTGCTGAGTTTTTTTGGTTTTTGTTTTTTTTAACAAGAACACAAAAGCAAGTCTTTATTAAACAGGACCTGGACTGCAGCACAATGGGCCAATACACAGGAGGGAGCCCTCCTAGACTAAAACCGAAGAAGTGGCTGCAGAAGTGCTTACATAAGCAGCGGCAGGCCTGTTTCAGTGAGGGGCAGGGCTGAAAGCCAGACAGAGAAAACAGGTTATCTATACGGGGGCAAAAGTTAGACTGCACTGAGACTTTTCTCTTACAATTCTAAATGCCAGAAGATGATAGAACATTATCTACAGAGTTTTAAGGGAAAATAATTTCAAACCAAGAATTATATATCCTACCAAGTTATTATTTCTGTATGAAGGCAACTGGAAGACATTTTCAGACTTTAAAAAATGAGTTTAAGAAAGTGCATCAATCAAGAACTGTCTCTGAAAACTGCTCAAATGATTTACTGAAGCCAACAGAAAAATTTAAAATAACTAAAGAGTAGGGAGAGAACTGTCTGAAAGATTTGATGGTAATCATTAAAACTAGTTAAGAAGCATACAGTCTAAAATTGTTACATTAGGGTAATAAAACTAAGTGCAAAAATAAAAAATTTTTTAAATAATACAACCTCATTTAAAAATGGCCCAAAATTGTAACACCTTACTGAGGATAAAGAAGTGAAAAATAAGTACAAAAGATTCTGTACATATATAACATCAGGAAATGCAAATTAAAATTGAAATACCACTACACACCTATCAGGACAGCCAAAATCCAAAATACTGACAATACTGACAATACTAAAAGCTGATGAAGCTTAGCGCAACAGGAATTATCCTTCACTGCGAGTGGGAATGCAAAGTGGTACAGTAGGTTTGGAAGCAAACACTAAATATTCTTATGATATAAACCAGCAATCAATTTCCTTAGTATTTACTTGGAAAAGCTGAACATGTATGTCCACACAAAAACCTGCACATAGATGTTTATAGCAGCTTTATTCACAATTGCCAAAACCTGAAAGCAACCAAGATGTCCTTCTGTAGGTGAATGGATAAACTGTAATACATCCAATAGAATATTGTCATGTTAACGGAAAGTAGCTATCAAGCCATGGAAAGACACGGAGGAAACCTAAATGCTCATTACTAAATGAAAGAAATCAATACAAAGAGGTTATCTATTATGGTATATGATTCCAACCAGATGACATTCTGGAAAAGGCAAAATAGGAGACAGTAAAAAATATTAGTGTTTCTCAAGAGTTAATGGAGAGGGAAGGATGAATAACCAGAGCTCAGAGGATTTTTAGGGCAAAACTACTCCATATTATGGTATAATGGTGTATAGGTGTTACTACAAATTTGTCCAAACCTGTAGAATGCTCAGCATCAAGTTCTAGTGCAAACTACGGAGTTGGGTGATAATAGTACATCAATATAGGTTTGCCAACTGTAAGAATTTCAACACTCTAGTGAGGAATGTTGTTGATAAGAGAGATTATACCTAAATAGAGGCAGAGAATATATGGGAAATCTCTGTACCTTCTACCTAACATATCTGTGAACATAAACTGCCCTAAAAAAAATTAAGCTCATGAAAATATATATGCATTTGCCTCCCAGTATTTTAGCTATGATCAAGTATAAAATATGTATGTATATTATTCCACAAGATAGACACTATAAATCAATTATTGCCCTTTTCTAAACAAAAAGAGCACACCCTAAAAAGTACAGTATCTGATACAATTCTTTATGGTTTAAAAATGTATTAAAACTTCAACTTCCATTTATTTTATCTAAAAATAAAGCATGTATCTTAAGTAATATTTACTCTATAGACTGACAGTGGTATCTTCCCAGAAAGCCAAATGATCAAGCGTCTTATACTTTACGAGATACGGGAAAGGAAGAGTTGAAAAGTCTGCACAAAAGGGTTGAGACTGGCACCTCTGTTTTTCTCCATTTACTTGTAGCACACTGCAATGCACTGCAGTCTATTGTGCCCAGTTTGGACTTCTAAAGCAACCTCATCCAAGGTTAGAAAGAAATGATGTCACAGAAATGTGATTTTATTCAGACCGCTCTGACTATATTTGAGTTCAAGATCTTGACCCAGATTGTTTCTAACTTTCCATCATAAACTAGCTTACTTCCTAATCATACTTTGATATTTTTATCATAAACTTAATACTTGTAGGCTTCAGACATTACCATTCACTCCAAACCTTAACCTCCTATACATAAGTTTAATTTATACAGGACCATTCAGAGCAACAATTCAAATCATGAAAGCAAAAATGAGAATTGATTTTTTGTACTGCATATGGCTTCCAACAAACTAGCATGTGTAGTACGTCTGTATGTTTTCTTTAAATTCAAATAATTTAAATTACAATTCAAATAAAACTGATAAAACAATATTACCCATTCCATGTGCTATTTTGTAATTTTGACATTTTAGTCCCATTTTCCTTTCCTTTCTTTAATAATACATAAGACTTTTCATAATTTTCCCACAAATAAACCAATTCAATAAAATGGGCCATTTGGAAATCTGAAGTTAACACACAAAAAAATGAAAAATTCCACTATCTACCCTATACTATAAAATTACCTCTAAAAAGTGACTGTATTCAAGTTCCATACCTCAGAGATGTTATATGAATAACCTCAACTTAAAATAAGTTCCTTTTAGAACATCATATTCTTAGAAGAAATCCAAAGTGGGATAGGTAGATAGATAGATAGACAGAGAGGCAGACAGACAGATAGATAACCCAAAAACTACATGGCATATACATAAATTTTTGTTATAAAGATATTTTCCTGGGCTGGGGATTTAGCTCAGTGGTTAGGGTGCTTGTCTTGCAAGCACGAGGCCCTGAGTTCAATCCCCAGCACAAAAAAAAAAAAAGATATTTTCCTAGAAGTTTCATCCATTGCCTGGGAATTTAAAAATTCTCAAATTACTCTCAGAAAAAAAAACTACAACATTAAATTCAGAGGAAAATGTGAAATCATAATGCAACATCCTAAATGCTCATCTTCATACTTTCAAGAGATTAACTCCATCCTTACTAAAGTGGTCTTATCATCATTACAATTATATATACTCCATATACACCTTTTTCAAAAAGCTTATAACAATGATTAAGTAGCTGAGGAGAAAGAAGAAAGAAGTCTGCTAAAAGGTTACATTTCTAGACCAGAGAGATTATGAGCTCCACTGAGACTGGGTTTTTGTCTGTCTTATTCATTACTGTGTCTCCAGCACCAAGAATATGTTCGGCCAACAACAGGCATTCAGTAAGGAAATGAATCTCCTGGACACAACTTATTCCACAGTCTCAGAACTCTGAGAGCTAGACTGTACTCTGGGACTAGAAGAGTGAGTACTCTACCCCTGCCATGATTCAGGACTACGAAATGCAATGATGGCTAGTCTAACAAAAGAAAATTATCTCTGAAGCTTCCTAAGAAAGAATGGGGGGGAGCCAAACATATTAGGGACTCCTCCGCCATGTGATTCAAATGTCCTTTATTACACTAAAGGGAGGTAACTTTAGAGAGATTAATGATAATTTTTTCTTCCATTTCACTTACATCAGAATCAGTACATTCACTCATTTGACAAACTTGTCCATTCCTATGATTTTTCTTTCTCTTTCACTTCTTTACTTACCTCTGACTGCTTCTGTCCCAGATCTAATCTTGGCCTTAATGTCTTTCCAGTTGGCTCTCCAACCATACCACAGACTTTCCATAGTTATAATTTAAAAATTCCAACTCCCACTTCCACTGGCCAATCTTTTTCAATACTCCATTTTCTGCTGTTCCTCCTTACTAGATTACTGAATGTCAACTTTCATAAAAACCTGAAACCTAGAATCCATCTCAATACCTGTATTTCCATCAATAATGAAAATAAAAACTTACTTTTATTAAACACTTATCTAGCTCTCGGGAACTTCACACACATTATTTCATTACTTATCACAAAATTCAAAGGATATAATACCATTCCCTTCCAACTTTTCAGTTGAGGAAACTAAGGCATAACTTTCCCAAGATCATAGAACAAATTAGTATCAGTGCTAGGACTTACTCCACTATTCTTAGATACTATGCCATATTTCCTCTCACACAATTATTTGCAAAGTTATCTCATTAATTATCTAAAACAAAGCCCAAAATTATTTCTCTTTTCCAAGCATAAAAATTCCAATCTGGGAATTGATTGTGGTAAACCTGGTGAAGAGTGTGATATAAAAAAATTGTTTTAATCCTTAAACTTCTGAACTAGTTTTGGAAGACCTATATTCTAGTCCTAGCTTCACCACTATGTGACCTCAGACATGTTATTCAGATTACATGTGCCTCTATTCCTCATCTTTAAAATAAAGATAATGAATTGTGCTTTATATAAAAATACTTGTTTTAAGAACTAAAGAAAGTCAGGAAAGCAAGTAAGGAATTTAGAAACAGTATACAAATGTAAAATTGAACCAAAAGCCCAGCATCCTGTCTAGCTTCTCAGGTTTATTTTTCTTAAACTAACTGCTAACATGGTCCTGTGTTACCCTTTAACTGTGCAATTATCCTGTTTCGGCTATTACCCTCATGAAATGTATACTGATAACTGTGACCTTCAAATACTTCCATCAGGCTTATTATAGATCTTTCCTAGCCAAACCCATATTTTCCCCCACTCTTAAGCAATAAACTGGTTGCCCATCCAGCCCTGTAATGCTGTCCATTTCTAAATTCCTCCTGTTAATCCTCATTTGATCCTAAACCCTTTAACTGTTCTTGACAAGTGACAATCCGTAAGCCACATCAAACAGGCTTCAGCCTGCTTTTCTAGGACAAGTTCCAACCCTCCCCCATCCTGCTGAAAAAAGGGTTTTTTCCCCTATATCTGATCTTTCCTAATTCCCCACACTGTAATTTCTATGTCTAGTTCATCCTTCTCACCCTGTTCCCTCGTATCTTCAACATTATTTATTCTAAGTAACCATAAAACCCGAATTTATATTTCTATCCAAGTTTGAGGAGATGACCAAATCTTATACTTTTGTTTTTGAATAGTAAGTCCACTTTGATTTCACACAGAAATGGCTCTGCGTTCAAGCAAGCAAGCTAACTGACATGACCACTACCCCCCAACACTGTCCTTGCCCTTTATTTAGGCTCCATTCTTGGTGATGTTTTCTGCTTTCTTCTCATCTCCCTGCTCCCTCCCTGTGCAAACCGGGAGTCCCGAGAGGAGAACTGGGCATGCTCAGTAATCACAGCTGATTGCGGGATGCAAACTGGAATCTTTTTGCAGCATTTGAGTCCAGCAGGAGAAGTACGGGCCTGAAAATACAGTGGCCCCAAATCACTCCTCCTGGGGTATCACTCTTTCTATGGTGCAATTAATTTACAGATGTGTTCAAAGTTTAGGAACGGACTCAGAAATGGACAGTTTACCGCTAGTCCCTAGTCTGCAAGGTGGGTCACGAAACTGAATAACAGAGCTGAGAAACAGCCCTTGGTCTGGTTTGGAGCAGGGAGGGGATTTCTGCTGTTCTGGGCTATGATAGTGCTGACAGATGACTGAAAGGTAGCATTTGGTATCTCTGCTACATCAAGAAAATACTGGGGCTTTTCTTCCTTCTTTTTCCCCTTAAACACAGCAACATCAGCTGCTCTAGACTGAAAGAGATGTTGTCTGAAGATCTCCAAAATCTGTGAGGCAGAGAGAGAGACTGTAGAGAGGATAAATGGTAAATCAGTCACTTATCCAAAATTAAACCTAGGGAGGCAGCTTAAGGACCCAGAGATAAACAGATTAGCTATTTGCAAATGACAGCTCGGGGACCTTTCAGATATTCAAATCAGACTCGTATGTCTGCCCCCAAAAATATGTATACCTTCTTTGTACGTGAACCATGACACATTTCCCTTAGAGACTGACAGATCACACGCACACAAACACAACACACACACACACACACACACACACACACACACACACACACACACACGATCCTTTCCCCGGTTTCTGCGGAGACTAAATCTTCAGAGCTGCAACAGCAGCAGATTCCCTCACCTCACTGCCTGGGGATGAAGCATGGGGAGGAAATTTATTAGGGATTAAACAGGATAAAAGAGGGCTTCTTTGCATGCATTTGAGCCACCACTGCACAGCCCGAGAAACAGAAAGACAGGCAGGAACAGACAGGAAGAGAAATACACAACTGCCCCTGTTGCTAAACACTAGCCATTTCTTCAAACAGCAGCAAACACGAGACATTTTAGCACCATAGTGCATCCATATTGAGAAGAGGGCAAAAAAATCATGTGCTTTGCTTTATGCATTTCAGTCTCCCGAGATGGGAGGAGACCCCTGTCCATATGTCGCGGAAGCGATCCACCACCCCAAAAGGACACTGCACCTAGCCAGTCGACCACTTGCCTGACAGGTTTTGCAGCAAAACAGTTTATCTATTTGACAGCAGGTTGTCTCTTACCGTAGGCAGCAGCGGCTCCATTTGAGCTCCCTGGTCTTTAATCTCCATGTTTTGCAATGCCTCTGGAATAAGCACCTTGCTCTGCAGTGTCTTCAGTGTCTTACACTCAGCCCGGCACTCGCTCTGCTTAGTATTCGGATCAGGTACCTCTGAAGCAGGAGGCAATTGCACACTCCAACTCACCAGAGTCACATGGCTCCTACTCACTTAGGCTGCTGGCCAGGTTTTGCACTGAACGCCTTGGATCCCTGGGCCGGTGAGAGATTCCCCCAAGCCCTGTATCACTGCCCACACCTGGCTACTCATGTGAAATACAGCCCGCAATGCTGCAGATCTAATGGACATTAAGAATTTCACAGAAGGTGCTAACTTCTTATACAAGTGAGTTCAAGCTGGTCTCCAACCAGCTTAGTCTGATTTTGACACTTTAAGGCAACTGATTTCATTTCCAGAAACCCAAGGAGGCATACTTCAAACAAGATGGTATTATTAGAAGATTTCCTAGGCATTCTGCTCTGAGTACCTGAGTTCTTTTAAAATAAATAAAACCACCTCAAAATTGAGTTTGTCTCAATGAGATTGAACAACAAAAATCAAACATTTAAGTTATTGTTGACTCAATAATAAGAGGACAGATATTTTCAATACTGTAATTAATTTGTGAGAAACTTAGATAAATCATATATTATTAAATATAAAATATATTTCTATGATTTCCCAAAAAAAATGATATAGACAGAAAATATTTTGATAGTAGCAATGATCAAGATTTTAAGTACACTGAAAACACAATGAATCCAATAAAGGTAATCCAAGAATATACCCTTTTGCCTTAAAAGTCTCACATGAGGGTGGTAGGGGATTATTTAAGCCATGGAAGAAAATGAGTTTAAAAAAGCTTTTTTTGTTGAAAGAAGTGACTGATGGTGGTCACTGAGTAATTGCACGAATTTCCTAAAATTGATTATGGGTCTAAAGTATTGTAAAGAATGAAACCCATACATCACTGGAACTCAGGCTAAGGGATGCAGATTGCACACAAAAAGGAATAAGACTTTCCAAGGTTAAAAGAAGGTGACCAAAAACTATGAAGTCAGTTAATTCTAAATTTTAAAATTCACCAGATTTTATCATCTTTAATCTGTGGGAATGAATAATTTTTAGCAATATGCCAAAATTTTTCTTAATGCCTGTTGCAGGTGGAATTACAGTTATCTGTTTTCATTCTCAATACAGTTCTTGTAATACACTTGTATTATTTTATAAGAAAATAATAGTTTTCATACCATAGTGATTAATATATTTGCTATTTTGTGCACAGGATTAAATAACAAGATATCTAACTAGGAATTCCCTGGTTTGGGGCTCAAGTTGGATTTCTACCACAGACTGATGAATAAAAGCTCCCTTACCATTCAAATGATCATAACCAGCATTCACAAATAATTTATTACATTAAAAATGATAACTTCTCTCTAGGAAGATTATTTCTATTCAATTAAGCTAAGTCATCTAAGAGTCAAAATTAAAATAAAATTATATTTAAATCATCATTAATTATATTTTCATGCAATATATATTACTAAACCACAAAGGTATTTTGCTGGAACAACCATTGCTTGAGTGCTTGCTATATGCCAGAACTATTTCTACCAGTAATAGGACTTACTCAGGGCTGCAACGACAAACTACTTCTAAAGACCAAGAAAGCCCATTATTTCTATGGGCTTCTGATCCAAGATGTTGAATACTAACCTAGCAAAAAAACGTGGAAAAAGAGAAAATGACCATCATTTCATCTACTACCTCTACTTTATAAAATATCTTAGAATTGATACACAATCTTGAAAGAATACATCCACATACTAAGCAAGACCTAATAAAGACGTAAAGAACTGTTAATATCTGCGGAGAAAAACCTCACTAGATAGTGAAATTTTTACTGAGAAAATCATAAAATTCTACAGCCCAGCTTGGGGACTGTGATACATAATTGGTGGGGTAAAGAAGAGGAATTAGCTGGAGTATACTTTTTCAAAGTTACTCCAGATAATTTTTTATTTCTTCTAGTACAGAGCTTTTCTCCTCCGGTAAAGTTTCTTAGGATCCTAGATGATTAAAAAATCAATTTCTTTTTAGCCTATTCTTATTTAGAAATCCAATGAAATTCTGTTAGTACATTTTGACAGTCATGATGTCAAGCATCCCAATAAGAATTGGGGACTGAATTTGTCCAGAGAACAAAATGTTCTACCCGCCTTATTTGAATGTCTGATTTTCATTCAGTTAGTCCTACTATGTGTGAAGGACTATGTCACTGTTGCTATTTTGTGTCATACCCAGCAATATTAAAGTGGAATTTTCCTCTCTGAAGAATGAAATAAAAGTAGAAGTCAGCCACAAGCCAATCATATGGAGAGGAATTACAGAAAACACTAAACAGAGGAGCCAACTTCCTTTCTAGCTATTCATATCATGACCAATAGGAAAGGAACACAGCCTCCATGGTGTGCTTGCTTCCCTGATCTATCCTGTATCCTCAGACTACTGCTGACCTCAGTTTTAACTTATTCCCCAAGTGAACAAGTCAGCATGGATACAAGGTACTTTCAGTTCCTACCTCCTTTTGCTATTTTAAGCCCCGGGAGGCAAGATATGCACATTAATACAATGTTTATCTTAGAGAAGACGGCATTTAATATTGATTGCATTTGAAGAAAACATTGCATTCTAAAGGTTATTGCCAACACTGATATCGAAAGAAAAAATACTTTTTAGTGTTGGCTTTTTCAGTATTGTGTTTCTGGCTTAGATCTTAGTCTTTTGCTCTGAACTTTTTAAATGTAAAATAGATAAATAGATTAAGCTAGCAATGAGCTTAAAAATATATTCTGAACATTAATACCACATTAATGATAATATTACTAGATTAATGTTTCAAAGAATTACTAATTTTCACATGTGAAAATGTGTCACAGCACTGTTTACCCACTTACTTGTTTATATAAAACACTTATTTATGTTTTACCTATTTGTGCCTTTATTCTTCGTGACCTATAGAAATATCCTGCATAAATTGAAATATACTATGTAGATTTGGCAAGTGTGTCAATCCAAAAGTATGCTTTTCTCAAGAGCTTAAAAAATAATTACATTTGACCACTACAGAAAAGGGTAAGAATGTCCATCCTAAAACCTGACATAAAATAAGGGATGTCATCCATCATATGCTACAATTTAAAGCTGGCAGATCATACCGATTTTATAGATGTTCCTGACCCCCAAGCTGACAGTAATCCCAGCCATGAACTATCATAAAAGAAATACATGAAATAAGCAATTATGGAACCATTTAAATGCTGAGTTAATGTCCAGGTTTAAAAGACCCTCCAACTCTCTTTTTTTTTTTATTTTAAACCAAGAACATGTATTGGTACATTTTACATATAATGGTTACATTTATCACATTTATTTTGTACCTGTACATGATGCATCTTGGTGACCCTCCAGCTCTCAACCTCTCTTAGATTACAACTGGTTTTCCTAATCCTGAAAATTGAGACAAAGGCCTGATTTTCACTTTTTGCCTCAATTTACCTTACAAGGAACTGCTTATACTGCCCATTCTCTAAACTGAGGGTTAGAGGGCAGCATTTTAATCAAATTTAATAAAAACTTGAGTCCCTACCATGTGCTAGCACTATACAGAAATAAGTAAGATATAAAGCCTGCACTCAAAAAGATCATAGTTTTGAAGAAAACAAGTAAAATATATGTGACGAAGTGCTTGAAAACCAGAGGCACAGCAGAAGACAAAATGGCTAGCTTTTAGTAGCATTTTTCTCACTCTTACTATAGAGATTCAAACTCCTTAAGGAATTTTCTTTTTGAGGAAAAAAATCTAATTTTCCTTTCCTTGTTATTGAAACATGAAGTATATGCTTGGCTCAACTTATTACTTCTTCAATTATCAGCCTTTAAGCATAGTTATCACTGTCTCTGCTAAATGGTCCTGAATGTATGATTTCTATTCCTGACTCGAAAATAATATCACACTTATTACAGAGTTAATCTTATGGAAAAAATAATCCTTAGTTTATCCTTTCTATATCAAATTATGGGGAATTATACCAAAATAATCATTATTCATAGTATCTCATATATAAATTTTACTATACATTTTCAAATTATGTTAAATAAGAAAAAACTGTTTACTATGAAGTTTGTGCTCTGTCAAAAAAAGATGACAAATATCATATAGAAAAGAAGAAGAAATCAAAACTCAACAATTCCTTAGCTTCATCATAAGTAATTAGTGAAAATAATATTCACATATATTTTATATATGATATCCAGATACATTTTACATAGTCTTAACATAGCCAAGGAACCTGAATCTTTGTTCTAATTTTACTATAATTTTCAGAGTTCCACAATATGTCTTTGCATATTACTTATTCATAGACAGGTGTTTCTTTTTTAATGGAAAGGAACTCTTTTTAGACTGTAATGCAAACAAACCATAAGATAATTTTATGCTGACCATTTTTATTAGTGAATTCAACAAAGATTTATTAAGCATTTATTTTGTGCTATGTTGATACAAAGATAAATAAGCTAGGAAACCCATTCCCTCTAGAAAAAAATGGATGATTATTTCAATGTACTACAATGATCAGAAAATGTGTTGCCCAAAATATTAACCCACTTCCCACTCAGAAAAAAAAGTTCGGTTCACTGCCTGTGTTCATTTACTTTTATATAAACATGCTCTTGGAGGCTTAAGAAAATCTGACTGGTTTTCAATGTAAAAATAAAATATAAAAACTCTTAGAGTTATTTTTAAACAGAACTTGTCTCTAATCCTACATTTCTAATAGAAATGTATATGATGATCAGTACTTAATAATTTCTTTTTGTGTGGTAAATTTCAAAGCACTAAATAACACAAAGTAGAACATCACATTCTGTAATCCAAATTATCTCAAGGTAAACACTGCAGCTCCACTCACAAGAATTCTAAGAGTAAAAGGGACTATCAACTAAGAATATGCACTCCTCAACTACCAAGTTAGTGGGGGAGGTGAAACCTAAGGTAAAATATAAGTAACGTTTACCCAGGCAAATCAAAATGAAAAAGCCATCCCACTATGAAAAGAATTTTCCAAAACTCAGAGTGGCACAAAGACAAAAATGACAGTCATTCATAATCCCACCAGCCAAAGACAGTCACTTAATATTTCAGCATGTTTTATTATAGATTCCTTTTGAAAATTCTAAAGGTGGGAATGGGAATTCCTTTTTATTTATTTCCATTACATTTAAAGCAATGTTATAAATATAAAATAGATGTCCTGATTTAAAAGACATACTATCTAAATAATTTTCTAAATTCGGCACTTTATTACTATTAAAATATATCTATCCTACCTCTCTCAGGCTGCATCGGGAATGAAACTTTCAAAGCCTCTACCTGAAAGTGGCTCAAGTAACTCCAGTTTCTACTTTCAGTTCTACAGATTTAACTGAGGGAGGAGTGCCCCGCTCTCTCCCTCAAATTCTACAGATTTATCAAGGATCACTCTCTCCCTCTCTCTTGCTCCCACCCCCCCCAAAACAATGCTAAACAAGATAGAAAAAAAAAAACCACAGCCCTTTCTCAGTGGTGCATACTGGCACTAAATCACTCACTCTCTTCCAATTTTTCCTCTTCTCTTTTCCAGAAAATGTTCTGCTATGGACAGTCTGACTCTTCTTTTCTTACTATTATTTGAAACCAGTGTCCATTTGGATTTACACTTCTGAAACTTAAACCTGGATTTCCTACTACAACATCCATTCTTGATACATAAAACACCAATGATTAAATAAGCAAATGTAAGGTATTTAAATATATGTAGGGAGAAAAACTTGGTTAAGATAAAAAAAATACATATATATATATATGGTCAGATGTGGTGGTACATGCCTGTAATCCTAGCACTCAGGGAGGCTGAGGCAGGAGGATCACAACTAGAGCCCAGCATGAGCTAAACTGTGATTTAGCAAGATCTTGTCTTAAAAAAAAGAAAAAAAGAAATAAAAATATATGGTGGAGAATGTAGCTCAATGGAAAAGCCCTGGGCTTTTTATTTTAGGGTTTTTATTTTATTCATATTGAAGCACGATAATGTTTTTCTATCTTTGTGGGGGGGGCTCAAGGCAGATAGAAAAACATTATCGTGCTTCAATATGAATAAAATAGGACAAAAATCTAACAAGCAAAATTTGCTATTTTATTTCTGACAGGAAAATTAATTAATTTTGATTTAAGTGTTTGAATTTAATGCCATCTCACAAATCAAGAGAGACAGAAATTGACTTACTGGATGATTTCTATGGGGCCATTATTATTTGAGTCACTAGAAAAGTAAAATCCATTCCCTCATTTCATAATATAGAAAGGAGATAATCAGACATGTCCGAGGACAGCATGGCAGGTTTATGAAAGAAACAAAAGGGGTACCTGATCCAGATGAGGGTGAAGGCAAGGAATAGCCTGGAAGTCCGTATAGAAGAAAATATATTTGAAATCAACTCTAAGGCACAGGAAAAGCTTTGCCATATACATGTATATAAAAAAGGAGACCATTACTAGTAGGAGAAATAGCAGATACAAAAAATATAACAGAAAGGATTACTATATTCACAATGCATGGATATTAAATACTAGCTGCTGCTCAACGCAGAATTCAGAAGCAAGGATATTTTGCAGTTTGTTTCTAGTTTTTTGCTTGTTTATTTTGTTTTTTCTTTTGCTTCTATATGGAGTTCAAAGTGCACAGTCATTACACAAGATAAAAATGTATATGGCCCCAGAAAACCTAAATACTTGAATTCAATTGGTTGCAACTGTTTTGTTTCTGTTTTTGCAGTACTGGAGATTGAACTCAGGCTGTTCCCACTGACTTACATGCCCAGCCCTTTTATATATTTTTATTTTGATACAGCATCTTGCTAAATCTCTAACTTGACCAAGCTGGACTCAAACTTGTGATTTTCCTGCCTCAGCCTCCCAGAGTGATAGGATTACAGCATGCACCACTATGAACAGCTGCAAATGCTATTTTAAATTAAATATTAAACTAGAATCAGAAGCATGTTTTATTAAATAAAATTGAAAATAGAGTTAATAGAATTAATGTAAGTCATATGACCTTGAAAATCCTACCTAGATAAACATTATAGATTCATATACTACAAATTAAGCAAGAACTTTCCACTTACTATACCATCAGTGTTTGAGGATAAGTAAATTCAGTAGAAATGACTTCATGTAGAAATGAAATACTTAGTTAACGATTTTCAGGAAAGCATGAATCTTGTACATAAATATTTCTTGAAGGTTTAGGTATGGTCAATTTACATCAGAATAACAGTGTATGCCTTTGAAAATTTTAATTCCTAAATCCATATATGTCTTAGTTACTTTTCTCATTGCTGAGCAATATCTTGCACCCGAAGTTAAAGGAGCAAAGGTTCCTTTTGGCTCACAGTTCGTAGTGGTTTCAGTCCATAGTCAGCCGTTTCCAAGGCAGGAGAGCACGGCAGAGGGCACTGCAGAGGAGAAACAGTCCATAGCAGAGTAGGCAGGAGGCAGTGAGCAGTGGCCAGGAGGCAGTGAGCAGCGTCCAGCAGATACCAGCAAGCCTCCCTTTCCCTTTTCTCCCAGGCTACCAACCTTTTGGGTGGTACCACCCACACTTAGGGTGGGCCCTTCTATTATCCACACTCGGCACTACATTAAACCAATCAGTGGACTAATTTAGTACCAGAAACCCTCACTCGTAGGATCACACACCCTTGATCCAGCTCAGAAAAGGCCTACCTGTGAGTGCATGAGGCTTTGGTGGGACATCTAGATACAAACCATAACATTCCACCCTTAGCCCCCAAAAGACTCAAGCACAACACTTTATGCAAAAGGCATATAGCGCATTTCTAAGAGTTGCCACTGCCTTAACAGTTTCAGCATTGCTGAAAAGTCTAACTCTGAGATTTAAGGCAAACTGTTAGCTGCAAGCACCTGTACAAATTAAAGTTATATACTTCCAACATACAATGGCACATGATAAATATTGCCATTCCAAATAGGAGGATAGAAAGGAATGGGACCAGAGGAAGTCCAAAATCCAGCAGGGCAAAAATTAAATCCCATAGTTCCTTGTCCAGCATCTACTACAATCTGTGGCAGGATATGAACTCCAAAGGGCTTGGGTGGCTCCACCCCTACAGCACTGCCAGTGGTTATGGCTTCTCTCTTTGCCCAGGTGTGCTTACTCCCTGCAGTTTTCCTCACACAATCACATTCCTGGCTTCTCCAACCTTCTGGAGTCTTTACTGCACAGCTTCATAAATTGCCATGTCAGGAGCACATTATGTAGCCTCCCAGGCCTTCTTCTGAAATCTGAGTGGAAGCCTTCTTGACCCCACAACTCCTGCATTCTGCATACACTTAAAACCAGCACCACGTGGATGATGCCAGGTGTCTGCTGCCAGCTGCAGCAATAGCCAGACTTTCTTCTCTTTTGGCTTATAGGGATTGAGTGCCTAGACTACTGGGCACTGTAAATGAACCCAGATAACTAGAACTATCTACATTATCTACACAGCATGGGATTTTTATTACTTTTACCTAAAAACATCTCTTTTTGGTAATGACGAACATGTTTTTTTTAAAAGGCCCAGTTTTTCTCAATACACCTTTAAAGGTTTTTAAATTGTTTCATAACTGGTCTAGTTGAGATTTTAAGAACTTCATGTTTAATTTGTAATAAAAGTTTACAACTTGATTTTTTTCAAAAAAAGGTCAACAAACTGCAAGCACCTGTTAATAAAAATAAAAAATAAAAATATATATACAAATTCTCTGGACAAGAGCAAAATGCAGACAATTTTCCTGCCAAAGCATAACACACATGGTCTGAAGTCCAATAGCCTATACAGTCCATGTTCCTAACTGAAACCTCTTGAGCCTGGTCTTTACCAGCTGCATTTCTATCAGCATTCTTATCTTCTGAGTTCTGACTAGAATCTCCCTTCAAGTTCAGCTTACAGCATTCCAGGGCTGCTTCTTCAGGCCATATCTCCAAACTTTCCTAAACCCTTCCCACAAGCCAGTTCCAAAGGCTCCCAAACCATTTGGCCAGTTAACTTCACAGCAACCTCTCCACTTCTCTGGTACCAAACCTGTGTTAGTTACTTTTCTCATTGCTGAGACAAAATACCTGACACCGAAAGTTAAAGAAGCAGACGTTCATTTTGGCTCACAGTTTGTAGAGGTTTTGGTCCATAGGCTGCTGGTTCCAAGGCAAGGCTCATAGCAGAGGACCACCATAGAGGAGAAACAGTTCATGGCAGAGCACAAAGGAGGCATGAGGCAGCAAGCAGCAGCAAGCAGCAAACCTCCCTTTCCCTTTTACCCAATCCAGGCTACCAACCTTTCAGGTGATGCTACCTATACTCAGGGTGGGCTCTTCCATTATCCATACCCAGAACTTTGCTAACCCAATCAGTGGACTCATTTAGTATCACTTACCCTAGATCCAGCCAGCTCAGAAAAGCCCCAACTATGAGTGCACAAGACTTCGGGGGGACATCTAGATATAAGCTGTAACAATATCTAAAGATTCATATTTAGTAAATTGGAATGAAGACAAGGAGTCTATATTTTAACAAAAGATTCTAAAACAAGTACCTTGTGCATCACCTATTCCTAATTTGATTAACGTACTTTCTGTTACTCTGACCACACCACTTACAATTTTTTAAAAAGAAAAACACTTGCTTTTAATATCTATAATTATTTAGCAGACGAAATACAACATTACATAGGATATATCTTATATGAAAGAATATACCATCCACTACTTAAAATCAAAAAACCTACCATCTATTTAATGTAGATACTGTACCAGATGTTTTATATAACTCTTGTCAGATACTGTACCATGTGTTTTATATAAACATTTAGCTTACTCCTCACATCAGCCCTAAGAAGTATGTGTTTATATATGAGAAAATTCCAGAACAGTGAAGTGAAATAACTTGCTGAACTTTACACAGTTATAAGCAGCAATGTCAGAATTCCAATCCAGGCTATCTCCAAAATATTTACAGTCTGTTCAGACTGCCAGATGAAATACTTGTCCCAGGTATAATTACTGCAAAGAATAAGATCCCTAGGTCCAAATTCAGAGTTGGTATTACAGTCAGAAATTTTAAAAATGAACCAGGTCAAGCTGAAAGTATTTCTATCACCAATGATGCATGCAAATGCTGCTTTATATTTAGGTTTCTTCAAGTTCATTCAGAAAACACTATGTGCTCCTTTTTCTTTTTCTTTTTTTTTTTGTGCTCCTTTTTCTCAAGAGAAAATAATTGAGGTGATAACTACTATGTCATGGTAAGAATCCCACAGGGGTGATGACCTATGCAACATGACTCATCTTACTTTGGCAATATAGCATGCTTTCCCCTTGTCTTCCACTGTCTCTTCCATAGAAATAATAATTCAACAATTTCCAATAAATTTTGATTTAATGGCAAAGACAGAAAATACTTACCCAACTGTTATTTTGCCAAAGATAAAAAGGTTGGTTAATTTTAAAAAGTATGTATGTGCTAGTTAAATAAGAGAATATAAAGATCAATAAGACATGTATCAAACCTTCAGAGAGCTTAGAGTTTTCTTGGAATTGGGAAAAGACATTCATTTAACATTTCATATAATAATGACTATGATAAAGATAAGGAATGGGTTATATGGGGATATACAGGAAAAGTATTCCAGACAGGAGGAACAGCATATGGTCAAGAACCACAAGAAGTTTTCTATGGCTGAAAGATGGGATATTTAAAAGGACGTGGCAAGACATAAAGAAGAAAGTAAAGGCATAAGCTCAATTGTGAAAGACCCTTCCACTGGAAAGCACTTGGCAACAGAATTCAATGTGTGTGTGTGTGTGTGTGTGTGTGTGTGTGTGTGTGTGTGTGTTTGGGAGAGGTTGGTGCCAGGGATCGAACTCAGGACTTTGCACTTGCAAGGCAAGCACTCTAACCACTGAGCTAAATCCCCAGCCCTCAGTATGTTTTTAATTATACCTCATAAAGATACTCACAAAAGGACTTGTAGAACTGCTTCAGAAAAAGTGAGGAACAACTGGGCTAATAAGTGATTAGTCATCACACCCCAAAATGTCAATGCTCCACTCAACTCTGGTTCCTTCAGATTTGTAGATTGGGAGATTGGTCTATACTGTGTCACTCCAAAACAACTGCCACATTAACAAAGAGAAAAATCTAAGGCTGAAACGTACCATTCAAATCCAAGTAAGTTAAAATTACACAAAGCAAAAATTTTTAGAAGATTAATACTTTATTTTTCATGTATAATTTCTATTTTCATGTATCATATAAAAGTATGATATTTTCCCTCAGTAAACCAGGTCTATAGAAAAATCTATTTAGACTATTATTGAACCACTGGAAAAGTATCTTAATTATAATAATATTTATTCCTTTTCAACAAATTTTCATTTGAACATGTTTTATGTGTCAAATACTTCATATTTACTGTTCCAGGAATTGGGTGTATAGCAGGGAAATACAACATTCAAAAATACTAGTTTGAATGATGGAGAAAGAGGCAGTCAAATAATAAAGGTGTAGATGAGAAAAGCATGTAGTATGTGAGATGATGAGTGCAATAAAATACAAAGCAGGAAAGGAAAATAAGGAATGTCTGGATTCCCAACATTTGGGTAATCAGAGAAGACCTCACTGAGCTAAGACCTGTGCAAAGACCTGAGAGAAGTGAACACTGAGACTGTTTGGATGAATCAGTTTTCCTGACAAAGACAACAAATGAGAAGAGACAGAGGTAGGGAAGGGAGGAAGCAAGAAATCATATGTGAAGTAAGAGGCAGTAACAGTTCTGACCAGGTGAGAAATGGTGGGATTCTGGGTATGTTTCCACAGGTACAGCCAAGAGTATTTGTTGAAGAATACAATGTGGAATATGTGAAAAAGATAGGAGTCAAGGTCAAGGATGATACCGAGGTCTTGAACTGAACAAATGGCAGAATAGCATTTCCACTACCCAAGAGAGTGGAATACTGAGAATTATGCTTATATTCAGCAATGAGCAAGTTATTGTAGGCTTTCAATTCAAGAGCAATTCATGGGGGGGTTAAGAAATAATAGAAGAAGAGAGATTGAAATATAGACCATTACACTACAGAAGGTTGGAAAAGAGAAGCAAAGAATTGGAGGAGGAGCTGAAGAGAAAAATGGGCTCAAACACACACACACATACACACACACACACACACACACGGTTATTGTTTGGTTTTTAAACTACACAAAATAAAATACCTTGTCTTTATAAATTATTTACCATATTCTAATATTTGTGTTTCCTTTTACTTCCTTTTCTTGTGAGTAGCAAATTAGTAAAATAAAGAAGTAATTGGAGTCATTGGAGTCAAATTACAACAGTTTAACAATAATGCCTCAAAGTAATTGCAAGAACATGTACAAAACAAAGAGCAAATCTTTGTTATCAGAAGAGAGAGAAACATTCACTGGGAATAAGAGTTTAGTGATTTGATCAGCAATAAATAAAAGTTATTTCCTTTATTAAAATGCCTGCTTACATAAGACGTGCAAAAATATTTTTAAACTGTATAATGGTATCAGTTCATGAAATTGTAATTCCTGTGGCCTAGTAGACATAGATCTGCTGGGGACAGGAAGCAAAGAATACCATTCAGCTGAATGAATGAATGAATCATTATGGTAAACTAATTCCCTGAGTCAGATCAGGACATCAGTGGTAACAACAATGCAGCTCTCTTCACAAGGGCATGGAAGGTTTTGGGGTTTTTGTTTACCTTTGTTTGTCTTGTGCTTTTTTTTCTCCATTGAGAGTGAAAAAGATATTGATTTGAAGCTTCATTCAAAAGATTCCTCTAGTCGATGTTCCATAATAGCATGGATTATGTTTGCCTTGTTTCCTGTTTTCCCATGGGATTAAATGCTTAATGGGAATTTAATAAATATTTTCAATGAATAAGTGAACAAATAAAAGCATCTAAGAATTAGACAAATAAATGAATGAAAAGCACTTTACCCCAATGATACTATATGAGATACTTGGTACTACTATGAGTCTTACTTAACAAATCACTTCTATAATAAATAGCCACCATACCTGACTCCTACTAATATCATATACAAAATGTTTAAAGACTACCTAAATTGTGTACTTTTAATGCAAACAAGGTCTCTTTACTAACTTTATTGATGTGCCTGGTGAAGAAAAACTTAATTTGGCCTTGTTTGTTTTAGCAAAACTACTGCTAGGGGGTTCTCAGAAACTGCTGTTCTTAAGAGGAAGGTGATTTTAAGGGAGTCATCATGGATAAATCTATAAAAATCCCAAAATATAGCATGAATGTTGAAGTTGATGTTGAAAATTCAGATATATGCTGTTTAAACAATGTACACTGGATTAAATTTAAACTGACTGTGTTCTTCCAGAACAAAAGAATGTCAACCACATGGAAACTTTCTAAAATATAATGTTCATAAACACTGGATCATACATGAGAGTGGGAATGAGAATTCTCTTAGATTTCTGTCAGTCAGCCTGGGGCAGGCTTTAGATTGGACAATAAAAAGACCTTCTCTGAATTGAGACTTTATGATTTAGGACTGCTGGCCAGGATGCCTATAGAGTTCTCTTTTGTGGGTATTAAGTTTTCCCTGCCACATAATATTACATGGAAGCAAACTGATATGAGGAAAATCACCTAGAACATTACAAGGCTATCTTTATTCATCAGTATATCTCTGGAATAACAATGATTCAGAGTGTGGACAACTGGTAGACAGCATAAAAAACCAACAAGATAGATTAAGCATGACATTTAAGAAAAAATTCTCCAGGAAAAAAAGAAGAATTAAGACATATTATGTACAAGTGCAAATTCCCTATGTAAATAGCAGTCCTGAGGTTTAAAATGTGATCATTATGCATGACAAATATGTACTAACAGAAAAGTTTTTTAAAAAGAAAAAATTTTCCAGTATTCTCACACATTAATTGAGTGAAGAAACTTAATAGAAAAAGAATTTTGTTACTCTATCTGTGGGATGGAAGCTTACAGCCAATGTTTTGGATACCATACGAGGAATGTATTGTTTTGCCTATCACAAAGACTACTCCTTTCCTTTTCCTGGAAAATGTCCCATCTAACCTTTCAGTTAGAGTTTTTGGGTACAGAGATAGGCATCTGCCCCAATACGTATCACTCAATGTCCTTCCCCTGGGTCCTTAAACTTGATATGAAATGGACCTGGTCTCTGTACCTCTCTAGTGAAGAAAATGTAAAGCAAGAAAAATGTCTGAAGGAGAATGAATTTAGATTACAGAAAATAATCAAAAAGAGATACACAAGTGTCAAGTAATAATTATCCCTACCATCTAGATACAATCCTATGATTTCATTACTAAAGAGAATAATTCTTTTTCCTAAACTACTTTAAACTGGATTTCTGTCTCTTATGATCGAAAGGGTCTTGTCTAATAGAAACATTAAATTAAATGTCACTTCATTTTGTCACAGACTGGAAAGACCTAGAAATATACTGTTTGCATATTACAGTATTTTGATAAGAAAACTGATACTCAGAGAAGGTAACTTTCTGCCCTACGATCAAGAAGACAGTAAACAGCAGTCCTGAGGTTTAAATTCAGACACTGATTCTAAAGGTAGACTCTCTTTATTAACCGGTATGCTAAAATCACTGTACTACAGTCATCCTGACAGTTACTGGAATATTTATAAAATACACTCAAAATCTTGACAACTGAGTTTTAGAGACCCACTTTAGCTAACAAATGAATTAATCATATGTAACTGTTTAAGTTTATACTCAGTATAATTTTAATAAAGAATTTATATTATACACATATATGACCTGGAAGGTCTTTATTCATTTAACACTTATTTAATGTGAGAACTCTGTATGAACATAAAACACTAAACCCAGTGCTCTGTCCAATGATCACTTAGGAATCTTGCTAAAATGGGTATTTTGGTTCAGCACCTCTGGAGTGGGGCATGAGGTTCTGCGCTCCTCATATCATAACGGGCAGTACCGCTGCGACTGCTCCACGAACTACATTTGGAGAAACAGTAGACACTCTATGAGATGAAACAATTAAAGTATATTACCCATCCTTTTAAACTATCGTAGAACGAATATCGTTAACATATTTAAAAAGAAGACATCTTTCGTTTAGGTGAAAAATAAAAATTTTGCAACAAAGGAGTACTGTGCAACAGCCATTTAAGCAGTTGGATGGAAACAAGTTACAAGATACAACTGACGGATGGATAAAAGTCAGTTTTGCTGACTTAAATGACATTATTTAAATGCTAAAAAAAGGTTTCATACTCTATATACATCAAAATGGCCACTTAAAATTGATTATACCAAAATGTCTTGTTTCAGAGACATATATACAAATAAATGTAATATAACCATTCACCAAAAAAGTTAATTTTATACTCTACGCCAGTCTCTGTTCTAAGCAATGGGGATACAGAAGAAAAGAATCATCACAGCTATCAGAAAACAAGAAGAACTAAAACTCATATGGATTGAGGATTTAGTATCCTGGGTTACAAAAAAGAAAAATGCTATAGAAATTCAGAGGAAAAAAATATCAGTTCTACCTGAGATTATCCAAGAAGATTCTATGAAGGATATGGTAACCACTCTTACTTACAAGGGGATAAAGTTCCCAGATGCAGAAATAGAAGAATAAGCCATTTTAATTTAGGGTCACCATGAATGGAAAAGGAAAAGCAGAAGTATAAATTAGGAATTGAAAGGAGCTCAGATTGTCTGAATAATAGGGTAATAATAAGGTAACAACAATTATGAGGTTAAAAGAGATAGAGTTGAGTCAGATCCTTAGTTCTAGATTTACAGAATTTGCACTAGCTAGACCTTTGCACTATGCCAGAATTCTATTCCTCCAAATCCTTGATTGCCTTACTCCTTTTTATCATTCAGGTCTCAAGCTAAAAGAGCATCCTCAGAAAGGTCTTCCCTAAATACTCAAATCTGAATTTCCATTCATCAGCTTGTCATTAATTTATTAACTATTTCCTCTTACTAAAATGTAAGCTCCACTTCCACTCCAACCATTAGGAAGTAACCGAGATTGATTTACTGCATGAAACTACATAAACTTGGACCAAATACATTAAACAATGGTTTTTGAACATATGCCATCAAGCAAAGCAGGACAGTAGACTGCAGCACAGGAAGGGCAAATCCAGCCAGAGCTTTGAGATCTCCTTGACCTGAAGAGACAAAGTTGGGAGTCCAGGCAGGCCAAAATAGCAAAGGTTAACAAATCAGGTATCAAAGAGGACAGAGATACACAGAGAGGGAGATATGCAGAAGGTCTCCCCAGTCTTCAGCTGGATAATGATTAGCACTAGTTTGTCAGCAAATTACCTGCGGCAGAGGGGGTAACCAACAGTAATGAGCAGAGGAATAATCCTTGAGATTCAAGCATAGTCAGGAATACTACATGTTCCCATCAAGCAGAGTCAGAAATATTAAATGTTTCTATCAGTTAGAGTGGGAAACTTCAATTCACAGAGCACTTGATAGAATACTCAGGTGTACTGCCTCAGGAGTAGTACAAAATTAGCCCTAGTTTAAAGGCTTCTCTATTCTTACTTAACCAAGCCTAAAAGCAAGGATTAGAAAGATCAAACTGTTTCCAGAGAACTTGTGTCATGAAAATGGAACCCGAAAATACAGGAATTAAACAAAAATTCAGTACCCAATAGAGTAAAGTGCCCACTGTGTAGCATCTTTTAAAAAAGTGGAGTTTATAACAAGGGTAGTAATAAAGTATATGACACCAGAGCATAGAAAGTGAGAGGAACCAAAATATATTATTGTAGGTTTATTTGTGAAATATCTGATAGAAATGCATCAGGAATACGAGATGCCATCTTCACGCCTGCTACTGAACTGGGCGAGTTACACCACAGACTCTCTGAGCAAAATTCAGCAACCTCTTCCTTCATTAAGCATTCTCCAGGGTATTGAAGTTGTTTAATGAAATTCCAGTCTAAACTTTTATCCTGATAACTTCTGTAGATTGATCTGTTGCTTTGTAGAGGATAAGAATTTTGGAACTTTGTACTCTACTCACTCCTAATCAAAATATATTTGAGTAATATTAATTCACTCTGCCAACACAGTAGCGCTCAATACCTTTGCACTTAGACTAGTAGTTCAGGGGATTAGAACGTAATAAATAAATTTTTAAAATTTATTTTATTTTAATGGTACATTTTAGATGTACATAGTGATAACATTCATTATAGGGGATTTGTACCTATACATGATATATCTTGTTGCTTCTTTTTTTCCCATTCCCCCCTCCTTATTTACAAAAGCTTTGTTTCCATTTTTTTCTTCCACTTATTTTTTCTCTAGAACATAATAAATATAACCTTGACATTACTATTGTGCCTGTCATTTAGGCAAGTATTTCTGGCCACTTAAATAGTAAAACTTGTTTTTCAACCTGAGCTAGAAAATGACCCCCACAAAGAAGGGTGACAAGAAAGGCTGTTTTTGCCATCAATGAGGTGGTGACTTAAGAATGTCCCAGGAGGCTCCCCCCCTGCACCCCAGGCTCAGCACCCAGAAGGGTTCCTTTGTGGTCCCTCTACTGTCTCCTCTAGAACCAGGGTTGCAGGTTTGACCTGGTGCTCATAGGAGTTGGGCCTCCTCTGTTCCTGATAAATGACTGCTGTGTTAAAAAAAAAAAAAAAAGTCCCATTAACATTCACTAGCCCCTCCAGGAAGTGAGCTTCAAAAAGTATGCCCCCTGGGCACCAAAGAGATTGGAAATTTGCCATGCAGGCGAGGGGGACTCCAGATGTGTGCATTGATACCAGGCTCAACAAAGCTGCCTGACCCAAAAGAATAAGGAATGTCTCATGTGTGGCGGTACAAGAATTGTAATGAGGATGAAGATTCACTATCCAAGCTGTGTATTTTGGTAACCTATGTACCTGTTACCATTTTCAGAAATCTACAGTTGGTGTGGATGAGAACTAACTGCTTATTGTCAGTTATAAAACTATAAAGTAAATAGATAAAACAGTACTACTATAATTTGTCATTTAGACCATTAGAGTCAGATTTTCTGGGGTTGAACTGGCTCCACCAATTATAAGCTTTATGGTCTGGGAAGTTTATTTATCCTCTTTGTCTCAGATTCTTATCTGTAATTCAGTGCTATGGTCTGAATGTTTGTGCCCTCTTAAAATCTATATGTTGAAATCTCAATCCCCAAGATGACAGTATTACAGTGGAGAAACTTTAGTAGGTAATTAGGTCATGAGGGCTCCTAATGTTTAGTGGGCTTGGTGCCCTTATAAAAGAGACCCCAAGGGACCCCCTTTGAGTCAAGAGCAAAGAGACAGTGTTTAAGAGGTGAGCCTTAACCAGGCATCAAATTGCTGGCACCTTGATCTTGGACTTCCCTGGATCCAGAATTTCAAAAAATAAATTTCTGTTATTTTTAAGCCATCCAGGCTCTAGTAGTTTGTTACAGCAACTAAATGGCTAAGATATAAGAGTAAATGAACTTTAGAAACTCTTAGAACAGAGTCTGACATGAAGTGCTTAATAAACATTAATATTTGCATTATTACACAAAAATTATAGTCTTTCTTACATAGAAGACCGATGTCCTCAAATACCAAACAATAAAATTACTGAATCTATATATCATTACCTCTACTGTTAGATCTGAAAACAAAAATTTCTCAACATTAAACAGCTAGAATTTTTCATGTATATACTGGCCATTTGTACTTCTACTGTCTATTCATTTCAGTTGCCCATTTTTTGATTTGGTCATTTATTTTGAGAAGTCTAATTTTTTTGAGTTCTTTATATATTCTAGATGCTAGTCCTCTGTCCAAAGAATAGCTAGCAAAAATATTTTCCCATTCTATAGGTTGTCTCTTCATTCTGTTGGTTATTACCTTTGCTGGGCAGAAGCTTTTTAATTTGATATGATCCCATTTGTTGATTCTTGGTATTATTTCTTGTGCCACTGGGGCTCTGTTCAAATAGTGTTTGCCTACATGTATGAGAAACTCAAAGTATATATATATGCAAATGAGGAGCAAAATATCAGCTAAACAGGAAGCAGAGACAGATTCAGGTGGCTCTCCAAATTACCTATTTCATTATTTCAAAAATATTTTAATATATGGTAATTTGTTTCATTTATACTTCTTGTTTCTCTTAGTTCATGGAAAAAAAGTTTTGTGATAACTTAAGTTTATTTCTTCTTTGTAGGAGAGAATCTTTTTTTGTTGATGTCATGTACTCTACTTTTATGATAACAATACAGTGTATTAACTATTATTATTCTCTTGTTATTTTGTTATGAAATTTTATTCTATTTTTCATAAAATAAAAAACTAGAATTACCTGACAACATTCATATGTATATTCTCTGATTTAAACAAAGGTCAAAGGGATCACTTGAGCATTTGTAAGTTTGGAAACAAGATTTATAATTTAAGAAGAACAAATTCATGAACATGATAGAGGAAAAAGGACTTATGTTCCTAATGAGGGTTGAATCCACCCCCTTCTAAAAAGAGATTTTTAATGAGTGAATTCACAAACTCACACATATACAAACAGAGACACAAAACTGACATTAGAACACATGGTTGAAGACATGTTGGCATTTAAAATTCTACTAAAAATAAGACAAAGATCATTGAAAGATGAGCAAGAAATTCTTATTTCACCCTTGATCCTTTTTAATT
Source organism: Hystrix cristata (assembly GCA_004026905.1). Lineage (NCBI taxonomy): Eukaryota > Metazoa > Chordata > Mammalia > Rodentia > Hystricidae > Hystrix > Hystrix cristata. Next base: position 89,630 of record PVJO010006143.1, read on the forward strand.
CACTACTCATTGGAATAATCAGGTTTTTCACTATGATGTATTCATGATATACAGCCAATATAAAACATATCTTTTAACAAAGACATCCAGAAAGCTGAATAAACAAAAGAATTGCCAAGTGGCTTCTAACCAGGCCAGGTTTTAAAAATACAAATAACAATTTACCAAAGCCGTCTATGCATACTTTACAATATGAGATATTAAAATGTCAGCCAAGGCTGTTGCAAAACATTTCTAAAATCAGGAACAGAAGTTTAATAGCAAGTTTGATGCTCATCTTTTATGACCATGGTAATTAATGACATGTTATACGAATAGACTAAATTATATATGGACACACAGAGTGAGAAATGACTGGAAGAAATATTCTCAAACAGTAGCAATGAGTATCTTTAGGCAACAGAATCACTGGTTATTTTTATTTTCTATATCATATTTCCTGTTCTCATGTTTTTCAGAAATGAATGCTTCTTTCTTTTAAACTTATATTCAACCCACTGACAAACACCACCCAAGTGGACAATATACAACTTCTCACATTATACTTCAAATTCATATTCTTCTTCCATTTTATTAAGGTGCATATTAATGATACAGAATAATGAGATTTGTTTTGATGTGTCAGTACAACTATATAACATATTTTGATTATTTTTATTTCCATTATTCCATTCTCCCCTTCCTCCTTTCCCTTGATTCCTTTCTTCATCTCTAAAATTCTACCTGCCTTCTTCTTTCCTGTCATCTTTCCCCCACCTTTTTTTGTTTTTTGAATTTATTTTCAGATTTATTACATAAGAAAAAATGATATTTAATTCTGAGTCTGGCGTATTTTAACATGATGGTCTCCAATTCCATCATTTTCGTGCAATGACACAATTTCATTCTTCTTTAATTCTGTATAATATTCAATTGCATAAATATACCAATTCATCTTTATCCATTCATTTGTTGATAGGCATGGAGGCTGTTTCCACAGCTTAACCACTGTGAATTGCGCTGCTGTAAACATGAATACACATGTATCACTATAACATGCTATCTTTAATTCTTTCAGGAATATACCGAGGAGTGGGATAGATGGATCAAATGGTATATCCACTTTAACCTTCTATTGATTTCTACGATGGTTATACTAGTTTACATTTCCACCAACAATGCAGGAGGGTTCCTCCCCCAGCATTCACTCTTTTTTTATGTTCCTGATGAGAGCCATTAACATGGATGAGATGGAATCTCAGGGTAGTTTTGATTTGCCCTTTCCTAATAGCTAAAGATGTTAAACATTTTTTCGTATACATATTGGCCATTTGTACTTATTTTGTTAATTCTCTGTTCATTTCCCATTTATTGACTGCACTGTTTGATATTTTTGAGTTCTTTCTATATTGTAGATATTAATCCTCTTTCAGAAGAGTAGCTAGCACAAATTTTCTCCCATTCTATACGTTGTCTCTTCATGCTGTTGCTTCCTTTGGTGTGCAGCTTTTTAATTTGATGCAGTTGCATTTGTTGATTCTTGATTTGCCTGTGCTGTTCAGAAAGTTTTGTGTATGCTTATGGCTCCTAGTGCCTCCCCTATATTATCTTTCAAGAGTTTCAATGTTTCTAGTCTTATATTTAGATCTTTGATCAGCTTCGATTTAACACATGAGGAGAGACAGGGATCTAGTTTCAGTCTTCTACATAGAGATATCTAGATTTCCCAGGACCATTTGTTAAAGAGACTAACTTTTCTCCAGCAAGTTTTTGACCTCTTTGTCAAAAGTCAAACAGCTATAGATGCTTAGGTTTGTTTATGAGTCTTCTATCCTTTACCATTGGTCTACATGTCTGTTTCTGCGCTATGCTGTTTTTGTTGCTGTGGCTTTATAGTGTAAAAAATTTGTAGTTATTCTGATAGCTTTGCCATTGTCAGTGATTGGGATTTCTTTCCAACCACTTGCAACATTCTTTCTTTTCTCTAGGTTTTTTCTGGAGTTTTGTTTGTTTGTTTGCTTGTTTGTTTGATTTTCCTTTTTTGTTTTTTGTTTTTGGGTTGTTTTTTTTTTTTTTTTTTTTTTTTTTT